>JAEIFP010001665.1:0-69211 GCA_018903935.1 Drosophila insularis | reverse complement strand
CCCTATACAACAAAAAGTTCTTTTTACTTCGCTTGTCCGTCCTATTTTAGAGTATGGATCTTGCATTTGGTCACCTCAATATGAGTCGCACCAGATTAGACTTGAATCCGTTCAAAAGCAGTTCTTGCTATTTGCTCTTCGTGGCTTAAGCTGGGATCACAATGTCAATTTGCCTTCGTATTCTAGTAGACTTCTCTTGATTAACCTTCCTTCCCTAACTAACCGTAGAACCATGCTTGGTGCAATTTTCATGCACAAGCTCCTAATTGGTGATATCGACTCGCCTGAGTTATTAGCTCAGGTAAATCTGTCGGTACCATGTAGACGGAGTAGACATCCTTTGATACCATTATCCCTTAGTCGTTGTTCTTCTAACTATGCCATGCATGAACCTTTTAGGGTCCTCTGCTCTGATTACAACCTTCTTTTCCCTGTAATCAGCTCAGAGTTTTCTATCAATATGCTTAAAACATCTATCCTATCCCATTTAGTTAATAGATAACTATAGTATTATTTGTTTGTCTGTTTCTTCTCTTGTGTATTTGTCCACGCGATTCGCGCCGTGCGTTTTACGGCTGCACCCCTCGGTCGGTCGGGTGGGAGGTGGGCAGTTATCTGCTTGGGCTCGCGCGTAACAGGCTTTGTCCTGGTGTCGTAGGGGCCACTTGAACGTACTGCGCATAGTATCGTCAACGTCCGCTATAGCAACTAGAGACACAAAATTTGGTATGTATATTTGCTTAGTAAACGCGCACATTTTGTATTTATAAAAATTTTGCCACGCCCCCTACCGCCCCCGCAAATCAAATAAAACCGATTTTCTCAAAAACTATTTTAGCTAGAGACACCATAGTTGGTATAAATATTTACTTAGTAATTGCGCACATTTTTGATGTGTAAAGATTTTGCCACGCCTCTTTCCGCCCCCTTAATTTGAAAAAATTCGATTATCTCCCGTAATTTTCAACCTTGTGCAATCAAATTTAGCACACTTAAATTTGATACTAATATCAAGCAAAATACCAAATTTGATCAAAATCGGAATAAAAATAGCCAAGTTATGCATATAAACGTTTTCCATATGGCCGGAGTTGGCCGTTGGCTGGTGGGGGCGCTAGGGTGCTCGTATGCTTGAGTGAGCGAAATACTAAGATATGCTTGTAAAAAGCATGGAAACCGATTTTTTTAAAAATACGAAAATGCATTGGTTATTATAAATTTAAAATATTTTTTTTACTGGTGTATGGTATATCCAAGTCGGCGAGACGACTTACTTACTTCATTTTTTTTGGCATGAATATACTACACCTCCCCTTTTTAGAAAATAACGTAATATTATGGAGTTATTTTTTGATTACTGATAATGATATTTAATGATTGAATAATTGTAATGTATGGTAGAAAAGTTCTTTTCTTTGTTCTCAATTTTTATACCCTACACCCATAGGGTAAAATGGTATATTAAAGTCGCCAAAATGTATGTAACAGGCAGAAGAAAGCTTTTCCGACCCCATAAAGTATATATATTCTTGATCAGCATCAACAGCCGAGACGATCTAGCCATGTCCGTCTGTCCGTCCGTCCGTCCGTCCGTCCGTCCCTCCGTCCGTCCGTCTGTATGAACACCTAGATCTCGGAGACTATAAGAGCTAGAGCCACCAAATTTGGTATGTAGACTCGTGTAGTATGTAGAGTGAACAAGTTTATTTCAAATTTCTGCCACGCCCCCTACCGCCCCCTACCACCACACAAATTATATAAAACCGATTTTCTCAAACACTATAGCAACTAGAGACACAAAATTTAGTATGTATATTTGTGCTTAGTAAATGCGCACATTTTGTATTTATAAAAATTTTGCCACGCCCCCTACCGCCACGCAAATTATATAAAATCGATTTTTCAAACACTATAGCAATTAGAGACACAAAATTTCGTATGTATATTTGCTTAGTAAATGCGCACATTTTTTATTTATAAAAATTTTTCCACTCCCCCTACCGCCCCCGCAAATTAAATAAAACCGATTTTCTCAAAAACTATTCTAGCTAGAGACACCATAGTTGGTATAAATATTTGATTAGTAATTGCGAACATTTTTTATGTGTAACGATTTGCCACGCCCCTTTCCGCTCACGTAATTTGAAAAAACTCGATTATCTCCCGTAATTTTCTACCTTGTTCAATCAAACTTAGCATACTTAAATTTGATACTAATATCAAGCAAAATACCAAATTTGATCAAAATCGGAATAAAAATAGCCAAGTTATGCATATAAACGTTTTTCCATATGGCCGGAAGTGGCCGTTGGCTGGTGGGGGCGCTATGAATGAGCGAAATACTAAGATATGCTTGTAAAAAGCATGTGAACAGTTTTTGTTAAATACGAAAATGCATTTGTTATTATAAATTTAAAATATTTGTTTTACTGGTATATGGTATACACAAGTCGGCGAGACGACTTACTTCATTTTTTGTATGTACATACATACTTTTAATTAAAGTTGTTATAATTATAATTATAATTCCTTTATTTTTGTTTTTTTTTTTTTGTTTTTTTTTAGTTATTTTTGCAGATTCTTATGTACTGTTTGTATCTTATTTTTATTGTTCCTAATTTTTATGTTGTTATTTTTAGATATTTCTACAACTTCGAATGGTCCTAAATAGGCAGAATCAAGTTTATGACCAGCTTCCTTTTTTAAGAAAACTTTATCTCCTATTTCTGTTTTAAAATCTGCTGACTTATTATCAAAAAACTTTTTCTGGTTTTCTTTATGTGTGTACCAAGGCGATTAGAATTCAATCCAATATTTACTGTCCTTATATTTCGGATTGATTTCACCTCTGATAATGAGGAAGTTTAAAAATGGAACAAATTTTTTAATTTTATTTTTTTTTTATTTTAATTCTGCATGATCCACTTTTACACTGTGTTTAGGCCAGGGGTAGGCACGCATACAATCAAAAATGAGTCTTTGCATTTGTTTGTGTGACAACAAACACGAAGTACGAAACGTTTTTTGCTTTACACTGAAAAAACAGTATAGCAAATAGAAATATTTTTTATTTATGTCAAAAAATTAAAAAAAAAATTATCCTTACATAATATAGGTAAGAAAATATTATTAAATAATGCATAAAACATTATAAAAACATAAAACATAATGCAACTAAACATTTTTTTTCGGTGTATTCCAGTTAGCCGCTCTAAAAAGGTGTTGCTTCATCAAATGCTGAACAGCAACTGATTTATTTTTTTTTTGGCTTATAGCAAATATAAGCCTTATCAGACGTTAACTGAGTTGGGTCATCCAGTACTAAAAATGAAACTTTGCATTTGCGTGTGTGACGGTGTATTCCAGTTAGCCGCTCTAAAAAGGTGTTGCTTCATCAAATGCTGAACAGCAACTGATTTATTTTTTTTTGGCAATCATTTTTTTTCCTGACAAGCATCAATAAAAAATTTTTGCCGAAGTGACATTGCAGAACAAACACAAGCGTTTACAGTGTACGTGAAGCGGCAGAGCTAGTCCCTAGTCCGGGGAATGGGCCGTGCCGACCACTGGTTTAGGCCGTCTGCTCTACTTTGATATTTCTTTTTGATTATTTTGTTATGCATTGCATACAATTCCAAGGACAGATTTATGGCTAAAAAAATTAGAACGGGTAACAACAGCATTCCTATGTTTTCATAGTTTTCCCTATGATATACATATCATTTTCACGCTATTTATTTACTAGCCTTTGGGTGATCTATTTTGGATTCTTGAAAACGCATTTTGCTAAAATATTTTATCTTTGGTCGTTTAGACCTGTTTTGAATAATTAAAGAAAGAAAAAAAATTTTTTAATTTTATGGATTCCTTTTTGTGTTATTAAAAAAATTGTTTTTTTTAGAAGAGAAAAAAAATGTATCTCAACGTTGTCTTGCACAGTTAATTGAGCCAGAGAGAGGAATAAAATGTTTTTTTTTTTTTTTTGGCTCTCAGTTCCTACATTTTATTGTTTATATTTAAATAAAATTAAAAAAAAAACATTATTAGTAAAAAAGCCTATCAAATATTTAATAATTTGCAAGTAGCACTACCGTGCACTAAGTTGCTGGTAGAGGTTTATATTTATATCTTGTGACGAGTCACATTTCCATGGCGGCTTAAACTACGCCCATGTGGGGCCCCTCTGTATTATTACTATTATTCTTCATACGCCCATGGAGGGCATAAAAAATTAACTGTAGTTCTTTCTTCTAATAGCCAATACTTGCGATCGACGCCTCCCTCTCTTTCTAGCTACCGTCTTGATGCGGCGCAGCGTCGACGCGTTGCGGAGAGAACAACCTCCCGACAGCGGACGCTGCGCTGCATGCCGACGCCAAAGAGCCCATGACAAAATTGAAAGTGAGGGAGGGAGACGGTGATCGTGACGCGTGCCAAAGCACAAGACGCATCGAATGTTTTCACTGTTAGGACATAAGTAGGCAGAACAAGGGTGGGTTTCGACAGCGAATTAGAATGAGTGGAAAATCACTTCGCCAGTAGACACGGGAGTGAAATAGTGAGTGCAAAACAACAAGTGTAACCAAGTAAAACCAAGACTAAAGACCGAGTACCAGCGAGAGATCCTTCAGGAATAGCAGGTGAGCCCATGACCAAAGTTCCCCCTTTATTTTTACTCGAGTGCGGTAGGGACCCAGATTTCCAAATATGTTTAGGATTAATTAATTATTAATAAACATTACAACATGATCATTTAACCTAACCCGGCATTATTTCTCTATTCGGCGCTGAATTTTTGTATACCCTGTCCCTTCCCTTCTCCTTGGCCACTTAACCATTTGAGTGTAGCCGAAGGACCAGCGGACTTCGGCAGAATGAGTTATTCTCCTGCAGACGAAGTCAGTCGCTGGTCTCCAGGCTCAGTCACTCAGGGTGAGGAGGCAACGGATCTTGGCCAAGCGGCAGACGAAATCAGTCGTTGCAGTTCCTCTTCAAGAGGCAACGGATCTTGGCCAAGCGGGCTTCGCTTGGCAGACGAGATCAGTCGTTGCTACTCCTCTTGGACTCTCCTCCTACTCCTTTCCCTTCCCTTTTTCCCCCTTTCATGTGGTCTCAGTCCCCAATCTTAATACTCATCAAGGTCTCCAGATCAAATAAATATTCTGTAGACTGGACTCTGGGACTGAGTTAAAAGTTAAAAGTTAAAAGTTAAAACATACATATGTATGTATTTAAAAAAATCTACAAAATTCAAAGTGATCTCTTACATTTATGCAAGCAGAGTTGGGGCATATCAACCAGACATGTCAGCAAAAAAAAAAAAATGTATAAAAGAATTTTAATTTTTAGGAGCAGACGCTTCGTGGATAAGCTCGCTTAATCGAGCCGTGCATCGCTCGTAAACTTGATAACATTTGTCATATTTAGCTTGGATGGCTAAATCTTCAGAGCGATCGTCTTTACTATATAGGAGTGCCTCGCAATTTTCATATTCCTGCTCGACCGTCTCCCACTACGCTTGAACTAGATCAGACAATGAAGTGACTTGGGTGTAGACTTCAAACTGAATTAGTTTATCGCTGATCGAGAGAAACTTCTGCAAAGCCATGGTGGAAGCAACTAAAGCCCTTTTGAATTCGGACCGAGTGACTCTTGGGGCGGTTACTAAAATCTGTGGAGGTGGTACCATTGGCTTGACCTTTTTTTGGCTTGATCGTCGTGGCTATGACATGGCTTGCTGAGAAGTCGTGCTTAATCGTGCGGACGTGAGAGCTAATGGACTAGAAAGGGTCTGAAACTCTCGGGAAGGAGGAGTAGTAGGGCTGGTACTCCTCTGACGCTGATTTGGAGCAGCAATTGAAGATTTGCTCGTGGCAGCAGTGGTCTTAGCCTCTCTCTCCTCTTTTGGCGGGCTCGTGCTCATAACCCCACAGAATGGCGGTTATAAAAGTAGTGAGCTGGTTTGGCTTGGGACTTAGCTAAAAACACAAACTGGAACGTTTGGCAAAAACTGGAACACTACCAGTCCATGGCCATAATATTTTTAAATGTTCCAAACTCTTTTTATGTAACTCAATTCATTAATGCACAGAACCTTTCAAATATTTCAATTTCTTCTTCTTCTCCATCCCCTTTGCCGCGATTCGCACGCATACACACATAGTTTATGTAGCGTTCCGTCTGTATGTGTGCATGCGTGTGCTCTGATGATTCGAGAAATGACGTAGTAGGCAGCACGCAGCGCTGCCGTCAGCGCTTGAGCATAGACGATTTATATTGACTTTAACTTGTGTTCTATTTATCCGATCAGATTGAAATTTTGGGATCTGATGGCTGAGTAAAACGCATACGCACAGTCGGACGGACAGACGGACATGGCTATATAAACTCGGCTTCTCATGCTGTGCGTTACAAACATCTGACCAATTTTATAATACCCTCTGCAAGGGTATAAAAACACAAACACGAGTTGGCTTACAAATGATGGTTTTGAAACGGCATGAAATTCTCTCAAACAGCGTTTGGAAAATAAGCGACTTATCATGCACAGCCAATTCCGAGCACTTCTTGACCTGCCTCAAATTTCCATTCGTGCTTTTGAGCACTGTGGCCTGCCAGTAACCATGTGTGGTGGTATGTCAAATTGTCGAAGAACACCCTTTCACTGTGGGAACAATCTCTTGGAGATAAGACTGCCATTCCAAAGTCAAAAAAAAAGCGGTCAAAAATACAACTGCAATGGCTATTTCGGTTCCCACCTCCGAAACCTCCGCGAAACCCACTTCCAGCCAACCGAAAGGCTAATACATTTGAAGCCAAGGTGATCTCTGTTTGAAGGAGAATCACACGGTGCGTCAATGTTCTCGCTTCCTTCAGATGCCGGTGCCAGAGAGGGTGGCATACATAAAGAAAAAGTCCCTTTGTCTGAACTGTTTCGCAAGAGGGCATCAAGTAAAAGATTGCCCGAGTCAGCACAATTGCTTCACATGCAAGTGGCTTCACAATACGCTCTTGCACAAGGATGTCCGACGGGAGAATAGTCCAACGCCGGTCCCAGCGCAGCCCAGTTTTTACAATATTGTCCGGACATACTTTACCTCTGAGGCAATGTCCTCACGAGATAAGTTGCTAGGTGCAGCCATCGTGGATTTTTGGCACAAGGGCATTACTTATCTTTCACGGGCGTTATGGGACCCGTCTTCGGAAGCCAATTTTATATCCGAAAGAATGTTCCGCCTCATGAAGTTACCATTCCAAACTGTCAGGGCCGAAGTGACATGCATTAACGGAAAGGTCAATAGAACTCCAACACAGGTGGTAGGATTTTACAAACACCAGATCCGAATCCGCGGTAAGTTCTTCATGATCCAAATTCCGACATTCAATCCCATTGTTTTTGCGACGCGTCACAGCGGGCTTATGGGGCCGCAATTTACGTGCGCGTTAGCAAGGACCAAGGCATATCGTGCTGCCTTCTTGCAGCGAAATCTAGGGTAGCCCCAGTTAAAACGGTTTCATAGCCCCGCCTTGCCACGCTTCTAGCTGAAATGGCAGCTGCAGTTCTTCCACATCTTCCAGTTGATAATGCTGAGGCATTTTATTGGTCAGATTCCACCGTCGTACTGTCGTGGTTAAAAAAGGCACCCTGCACATAAACAACGTTTGTCGCTAATCGGGTAGCTAAAATTCTGAAGCCAACAAATAGCGCCCCATGGAATCACGTCCGTTCAGAAGACAATCTAGCTTATCTCCCTAGCCGCGGCCCGAGTGTGCAGGAACTTGTACACAAGGATTTTTTGGTGGCACGGCCCACCATGGCTACGGGAACCACAAGAGTCCTGGCGGCGAGCGACACCACTCACTCTAGACACTATCTTGGAGAAGAGGGTAGTGAAGGGTCCACGTTGCAATCGCTAAGCCAGCCAACGAGATACTGTCTCGTTTTTCCAATCTGGCACGTGCCTTACGAGCGGCATATGTGGTCCGTTTCGGCAGAAAGTGTCGAAAACTTCCAAACGATTACTCCGGGGAAGTGACCTCTAACGAGATCAGTCATGTCGCATATCAAAGGGATATGTGTGTGTATTTGTGTGTTTCGCACCAAAGCCATTCACCTTGAGGCAACTTCGGACCTGAGTGCTGATCGGTTTGTACCGAGGCGAGCGTGTCCCCAGCAAGTGCAATCCGATAATGGTAAAAACTTCGTAGGCGCGTCGAGAGTTCTTGAAGAAGATTTTCTAAGGTCGAACCAGCAGAAAATGTTATCCCACTATAGCCATCACAATCTGTTCTGGTATTTCATCCCTCCCGGAGCACCACACATGGGAGGGTTGTGGGAGGCTGGAGTTGAGAGTTTTAAAACTCTGTTCTACAAGGCCACTTCCAACCAAAAGTATACCTTTGAAGAGTTCTCTACTCTGCTTGCTAAGATAGAGGCTTGTTTGAACTCGCGGCCGATTTCTCCTATGTCTGAAGACCCCACCGATTCTTTGGCTTTGACCCCAGGCCATTTTCTAGTGGTCGGTCTATTGCTATCCGTCACGGAACCTGAAATCAAGGATCATTCATGTTCCGTCTATCATTAACCGGTGGCAGCGTCTGAAGGCTGTGACTCAGCATTTCTGCAACCGGTGGAAAGAGGAATATCTTAAGGAGCTACATAAGCGCAATAAGTGGCGATTCCCTTCTAAAAATCTTGAAGTGGGCGATCTGGTGGTACTTAAGGATGACAATCTTCCATTTTACGAATGGCGTCTCGAACGAATCCACCAGAGGTACCCTGGCAGTGACGGCAACGTCCGCGTCGTCGATTTGCTTACCGCTCGCGGTGTTGTGAAGCGTCCAGTCGCAAAGCAGATTTTTCTTCCTCCAGAAGAAAGAATTTAAATTCATTACGTACAGTTACAGTAGCGTCCAGCACTTGGTCCTTCCTCCCAAACAAGAAGGGGCGATCTGCCAATAAAGTGAAGAGAGATTTCTGCGCGTCCCCCTTTTTTAAAGGAAGAATAAAAATAGGAAGAATCATTTATCCGCCTCCACCTCTAAGAAGGAAGTTCAACCCCCCTACAAAAAAACAGTACTTTGTAGCGTTGTCGGTCTTCCTTCGTCTTTGAGTTTTTATCGGTTTTTCCTGGCCAGCCCGGTACTCAGCTATTGTGAGTGAGCGCGGTTTATTGTTGGGATACAACTTTCTTCTTCTACACTCGGTGCGTCTCTTTGCTCGATAGGAGCAGATTCCGGAAATGGAATATCTTCAGCGTACTACAAACTTTGTAGATGTGCATTTATATTTTTGTCGGACACATTTGCTTTTGTGTTGCTGTATAGAAATAAAAATTATTCAATAAACTGAAACCACAAAGAACAGACCTGTGTTTTAAATGATGAATTGATGAAATATAGACAAACCGAAATCAAAAGGAAGAATATTACAGTAGATGATAACTGCCTGAATGTTAGGTAGCCCACCACCCGGCTCAATGGTTATGTGCGACAGCAATTTGTTTAATTCCTCATCGTTGCGAATTGTAGGATTTAGAATAATTACATTTTTGGTTTTTTTTTTTTGCTGCAGGTCCTTTAGGATCCTGCCACGGTCTCCATGTAATGACCGGTTGAATTACAATAGGTTCGAGACGGACGTCAGTGTCTTTTGGTTGCCGTTTTTATACCCTTGCAGAGGGTATTATAAAATTGGTCAGATGTTTGTAGCGCACAGAAGGAAACGTTTCCGACCCTATAAAGTATATATATTCTTGATCAGCATGAGGAGCTGAGTTGATATAGCCATGTCCGTCTGTCCGTCCGTCTGTGCGTGTGCGTTTTACTCAGACATCTTAAGAGCTATCGGGATGAAATTTTTTTTGGGAGCTTTTTATTACCTGGGAAAAATAAAGTATGAAAATTGGGAGAATCGGACCACTATATCATATAGCTCTGGAGGAAACATTTTTGCAAAAATTGCAAAAATTGGAGTATCGCCATGAAATTTACCAATATGATAGTATGATATATAAAAACTCAGATCCCAAAATTTGAATCTGATCGGATATATAGAACACAAGTTACAGCCGATGATTATGACACCAACACCTTAAAATGCTTTTGATGTGCTAATTGACAACATATGACCACTTCCAAAAACGGAAGACGAGTACGAAAATGGGGTCACCGCCATCTGTGACTTAACAAAATGCTTAGTAAGCATTCCTGTACAAACTTAAAGTGCCAAAGACATAGCCAAAGCAATTTTTGAAAAGTAATCTTGACGTAAGGAAGATCTTCTAAATGGTTATCTGTTAGACTGTTTCGAATACAATTTTTAATTAATTTCATTGTGGAAAATGTTGTTTCACAAATATATGTTGTGGTAAACATAGAACATAATTTTGACATTGCCTTTTTGCAAATCGGAAATTTATCTATCGGAATTTCTCGCCAGAATTCTATGCCACTACTTAGTAGCAGCATCAAGTCAGTATTTATGACCTGTATTTCCTCCCTAATTTCTTCTGGAAATGACTCAGATTTTGCTTCTAGGGGGTTATTAAAAACTGCAATGAGCCAATCGATTTGTTTAAAATCAGAAAATTATTCCGCTATTTCAGAGGAAAGGGTATTAACTGCCTCTGCATATTCGTGAATTCGGGAAGGGCTGGGGTACAATGTAACAATTTCTGCAGTTCGCTGAAGGGCAGCCTTCATTCTTTTCTATTTGAATTTGAAGATCATTAATTTTGCGAGTAATTTTATTGAAGTTTGTTGCGGCCTTGAAGCTGAAGATTTAATTGATTAATTAAAAGGACTATGTCAGTTAGAAACACCAAGTCTAAAAGAAATAATGTATTTTTTAGAGAAGCTAACAATTCTTTATCTTTTTCTAAATCTTCGCTTTCTAAGAAAAAAATTACCTCATTACGAAGACTGTATAGTCTGTCTAAACTTTGGCCTCGGCTCAGCCACCTAAAATCAGTAAAAAGGCAAGGATCCTCATATTCAGCGAGAGAAAGGATTTAAACTTTCTATGGGCTAGCGAATTATGACAACCTTTAATGCGATTAATGACTTTAATTGCTACACCCATTGCATCCACAACTTGAAAAATTATTGCAAACAATGCTTGCTGGTGGATGAAACAATGGAAAAATGGTATTTCTCCTATTTTTCTATTGACATGGCCAAGAAAGCCTTCATTCTTTCTCTTCAAATTGAGGACATTTTTTTGATAATTGGAATGAAAGTACATGCTTCTCAAAGGCATCAAACGTACTTTTTTCATTTACATGACTGTGAAAAGAATGTAATTTTAAAAATTCATCACAAATGTTAAAGTCGTAATTAATAGTCCTAACACAAATAATAAATATTTCACTAATATTTCTAATATATACGCTTTCATCCAAACAAATTGCGTGTTTTAGTGTTATTAAAACGAAAAACTTATGTCAGATGGAGGCTAATCAGTTGAAATGAATGAAATCTTTCGTTCCCACTTATTTCACTAAGTCATTAAAGCTAGACCAATAAATATAGTTTAAAATAAATAAACGATCACTAACTTTAGATGAAAAAAAATTTTTTAGGTCACACAATCAATTTTTGCACACATGTGTTTGTGTATATGTATTATATGTACATACGTACCTACACACACATTATGGGTGTTACTAGATAAAGAAAAGAAGAAATGTATGAAAGTGAAATAAATAATTACATTAAAAAACTGCTTTAATTTTTTTAATGGAGGAAGGGGAGGAAATGGTAATACATTTATATTTTATATGGTTTTCATCAATGAAATTATTATCATAATAAAAATATCAAAAAAGCTAATATCCTATTTATCCGATGAGATTAAAACTTGGGACCTGATGTTTTTTTACAATTACTATCACATTAGTAAATTTCAAAGCGATACTCTAACTGCTTCACCTACATTTCGTATTCAACTATATGATAGAGTGGTCCGATATTAACTTGATCTGCCTACGGTAAAAAAAGCACAGAATAAAAATTTCAGACCGATAGCTTTTAAGACGGCTGAGTAAAACACATACGCACACACGGACAGACGGACATGGCTATATCGACTCAGCTTCTCTATTATTATGCTGATCAAGAATATATAGTCATCTATCCGACTTCAATACCCAATAACTAATAAATTTTTCGCCCCCTAAAATTTATAACTTTAAAGTAAACATCCGTTTTTTTTTATAAACACTTGGACACTTGCAGTAACAATTGCCCCTCAATATCAAAGCGTGTGAACGCTAACTCATAATTAAAACACAGGCCAAGAAAATCAATTGAACACTTGCCATAATAATTGCCCCCAAAAATCAAAAGCGTGAGAACGCTAATTCAACATTAAAATTCGGGCCAATCAAATCGCAACAATATCGATCACGCCATTGAAGGGCTCACAAATTTAGCCTATAAATATTACTATAAGACATTTTTGTACTTCAGTTTTAAGTTTTCGTTCAACGAATAAACTCCCCCTTTTAACTCGAACAAACAATATCTCTTTTTTTTTTCCTTTTGGAAAGACCAGATATTTCATTGGCGCAGTCGGTAGGAACGATAAAAGTGAACTGGTAATTCTATCCATAGAATTATTATCGGTGTGTTACATAGAATTAGTGAACTATCACTATAAAAAGCCGATCCGACATCAAGAACTTACGGGGAGTGCTCAAAAGCCAACAACAGTGGAAAATATTTACGCCAACTGTGCGCGAAAAAATTTCCTCTACTGTGTGTTACAACCACAAACTCCAATTGTGGAACAAAAACGCCAATTTGTGTGCAAACAAAAAACACAAAACACTAAAAAACCCAGAAAATCAACAAAACAAAACACCACTAAAAATAACAAAAAAGGCCTTGGAACTCACCGAAGCCCAGACAGGTGGCAAACTATGATGGAGCACCAGAGAATCTGACGTCATTCATGAGGAGGATAGATTTCATCATGCACTTATATCCAACCCATGATATAAGGCAACATAACATACTGTTCAGCGCAATCGACATGCAGCTCACTGGAGAGGCACAACGGCTCTCGCAAATTGGACAAGTCAACACCTGGCCGGAACTAAGATCATTTGTAACAGAATTAGAAAACAAATCCTATATTATCACAAACAAACTAAGTCTGGAAAACGATGCAAATGACACCGTAATAAATAAAAAATTACCCGATAGATTATTTATGACGTTAGCTAGATATGATATAACCACAGTTAGCAAGCTGAAACAAGTAGCTCAAAGAGAAGGGTTATACGAGAATAGTATAACAGAAAATCAAATCAAAGCCAAAATCAAAACCAAAAAGGTGAAAACCCTTTGTATCCAATAGTACTCCGTCTCAAACAAAACAATACGATACACAATACCAACAAGTTTTCCAAGAGTTTCAAAAATTAAATATTGACAGGGCTCAAAATCCACTGAATTATCAGCAGCAAAATAGGTATCCAAAAAATAATGTAGCAAACCAGCCTACAAAAAGGCAAAGAGAAAGTAATAGTGGAATTAGCAAAATGGACACATCAGAAAATTTTCATCAGAATGCCTCGGATCAATCGGAAGAAGAGATAGAGACAAGTCCTTCATCAGAATAACAATGAACAATAAACCTTTGAGATGTGTAGTAGACTCAGGATCTTCTTTAAATATAATGCCCGAAAACTTTTTTAATTTCAAAACCTCTTTCAGGAGGTTCCAAAATTCACATGATTGAAGGAGCAGTAGAATTAAAAGAAATCATTTTCCTTGCACCCAGCAATCTTTGTCCGACAGAACAAAAATTTTATATCCATAAATTTTCAAATAAATACGACATGTGGATAGGCAGAACTTTCCTAAAAGCCTGCAAAGCCCAGATAAATTATGAAGAAGAATACGCAAAACTAGGAAATTATACATTTTATTTCAGAGATATTGAAGAAATAGAAGAACATAACATAGAATGTTTGGACCCACCTACAGATAGGGACCCAGACACAAATTTTGCAATTGAAAATGAAATAGTAGAAGGCAATGAGTATAGACTCGACTATTTAAACAACGAAGAAACACAAAAACTCAAAAAAGTCTTGTACGAATTCAGTGACATTCAGTACCACGAAGGTGAAAATATGACTTTCACGAGTACAATAAAACACTATTCATACAAAACATGAGGACCCAATATACAAACACCCATACAAATACCCACAAATCTTTGACGAAGAAGTCAAAAAACAGATTAATGAAATGATAGAACAGGGAATCATTTGAAAATCGAAGTCGCCCTATTGTTCTCCAATCTGGATCGTAACTAAAAAAGAGGACGCATCCAAGGAACAAAAGTTCCGCTTAGTAATCGATTATCGTAGTCTAAATGAGATTACTGTCGATGACAAGTTCCCAATACCGGTAATGGATGAAATATTAGACAAACTTGGAAAATGTCAATATTTCACAACCATTGACCTCGCCAAAGGATTCCATCAAATCCAAATGGATCCCAAATCAATAGAAAAAACCGCATTCTCCACCAAACATGGTCATTACGAGTACACACGAATGCCATTTGGGCTAAAAAATGCACCAGCAACGTTCCAAAGATGTATGAACAATTTACTAGAAGATTTAATCTATAAAGATTGTTTAGTTTATTTAGAAGATATAATTGTGTATTCCACCTCCATAGAAGAACATTTGGCATCACTAAAAAAGGTTTTTACTAAATTGCGAAAAGCTAAACTAAAACTACAATTAAATAAATGCGAGTTCTTGAAAAAGGAAACAGAATTTTTAGGTCACGTCATAACTACAGAAGGCATCAAACCAAACCCAGATAAAGTCAAAGCAATTCAAAATTTTCCTATCCCTAAAACCCCAAAAGACATAAAGTCATTCTTGGGATTATGTGGATTCTTCCGGAAATTTATATCAAACTTTGCACATATTGCAAAACCTTTAACTTTCATCTCACAGGACCATAGACCTATTTCTTATGCTAGTAGAACACTTAACGAACATGAACTTAATTATTCAGCCATAGAAAAGGAATTACTGTCTATCGTATGGGCAACCAAATATTTTAGGCCATACCTCTTCGGTAGACATTTTGAAATCCTAAGTGATCATAAACCCCTTGTCTGGTTGCACAATATCAAAGAACCTAATATGAAATTACAGAGATGGAAGATAAAATTGAACGAATTCGAATACAAAATAAAATACATACCAGGAAAAGAGAATCACGTTGCAGACGCCCTTTCCAGAATTAAAAAAGATGAAAACTTTTTAGGATCAACAGAAAGCACCGCAGCCACAATACATAGTGCTCATGAGGACAATGGAAATTACATTCCAATAGTAGAAAAACCCATTAATTATTTCAACAGGCAAATAGAATTCATTAGAGGTTCAGAAGACAAAGCAGAAACAACAACTTATTTTTATAAATCAAACATAAAAATAACATACAAAGAAATGACTAATGCTCACGCCAGGGATATAATGAAAAGATATCATTGCAGTAAGAAAACTGTACTGTATTTTCATAATGAACAAGATTTTCCCATATTCCAACAAGCCTTTATTGAAATAATACGATCAAACACAAATACAAAAACCTCGAAATCTAGCATTAAGTTAGAGGACCTTCAAACGTTTGCACAATTCAAAGAAATAATCCTAAAACAACATAAAGAATTATTACATCCAGGAATCGAAAAAACGATTAATTTGTTTAAGGAAAAATATTATTTCCCCGATTTTCAAAACCTAATTGAAAACATTATTAATGAATGCTCAGTATGCAATATCGCAAAGACCGAAAATAGAAATACAAAACTAACTTTCGAAATAACAACAGAAACTTTTAATATTAGAGAAAAATACGTCATGGACTTTTACATGATCGACAATTTACAATTCCTTTCATGCGTTGACATTTACTCCAAATTTGCAACACTTGTAGAAGTAAAGTCTAGAGATTGGTTAGAAGCCAAGAGAGCAATCATGAAAGTATTCACTGAAATGGGCAAACGAATAGAAATAAAATCAGACAAAGATTCAGCATTTCTGTGTATAGCATTAAAGAATTGGCTACAAGAAGAATATGTTAAGTTAGACATCACAACAAGTAAAAACGGCATTTCAGACGTAAATGAAAAACTCAGAATTATAAATAGTGAAAATGACATCGAAGATAAATTAATCAAATTTGAAAAAATTCTCTACATATACAACCATAAAACGAGACATAAAACAACTAACCGAACGCCAGCGGACATCTTTATCTATGCAGGATCACCCGACTATAATACGCAAACGAATAAAATACTTCAAATTAACAATTTAAATAGAGATAGACACGACTTCGAAATTGATACTAGATTTAAACAAGCACCATTAGTAACGTCAAAAACGACAAATCCATTCAAAAAGACAGGAGAAATAAATGAGTTAGATGAAAAACATTTTGAAGAAAGAAATAGAGGACAAAAAGTTACACACTACAAATCGAAATTCAAGAAGAAAAAGAAAGTTAATAAAAGCAAATACGACAATTGATTAATTACAGGTCAACAACTCAAGATGGCTTTTTTGTGCATATTGCTATTTTTAACATTAAAATCAACATGCAGCCAATCCATTGACATAAACCCAGTAAAAGCACCGAACGGTTACTTAATATTTAAGACAGGAACCATGGATTTACCTACAAACTTTGAATATAATTATTTCAAAGTGAATTTAACGCTAATAGAAATTACATATAACAATTTAATGCAACAAGCACAAGAATTTAAGGACATAATCCATATTCAATACCTAACAGAAAAACTAAGTAGAGAAATTAATGGAATACAAATTGTAAAACGTAACAAACGAGGACTAATTAACGGAATTGGTTCAATATACAAATATCTTTTTGGTACTCTTAATCAAAACGATAAAGATGAATTAGAAGAAAAAATAAATAATCTTGAAAGCAATAGCGTACAAGCAAACGAACTAAGTTACGTAATAGACACTATTAATAAAGGTTTAGAAGTACTAAACAACCTCAAGGAAGAAAAGGAAAAATCAGTAAAATTAGAAGTTCTAATCTTTAATTTTGAGCATTTCACAGAATACATCGAAGACATAGAAATGGGCATGCAGCTCACTAGGCTAGGAATTTTCAACCCAAAACTTTTAAAACATAATCGCTTAGGTCATGTTAATTCGGAAAAACTATTGAATACAAAAACATCCACCTGGCTTAAACCAAATTCAAACGAGATATTTATCATTTCAAAAATTCCTCAAGAAATAATAAAAACCCCTATCTTTGAGATACTTCCTTATCCAGATGAAAATAAAAATATTTTGACAGAAAATTCATACGATAAATACTATTTTGACAACAACACTTTGTTTAATAAAAATACAAAACAAATAGAAACTAATGAATGTATAATAGGCATTTTGAATCAAATCCCAACCACTTGTAAATACACTAGAACATATAAAAATTTCGAAACTATTACATTAACCACTTTTATACTTACTATAATAAGTTTCATTACATACTTAATCTATAAGTTTAAGGCAATGCCACAAGAATTATTAATTAAGCATTTTCGATCAAATAACAATCGTGCTCCCACAGAAATTATCGAAACCCCAATTGTTGAAAAAATTGAATCCCAAATTATAAACAAAATTGATACTCAAATCTTTACAGCGGAGAAAAACCCCTCGCTATATCCCAATGTATCCGCCTGAGGACAGGCTAAATTTTTTAGGATCGGGAAGTCATATATCCAACTTCAATACCCAATAACTAATAAATTTTTCGCCCCCTAAAATTTATAACTTTAAAGTAAACATCCGTTTTTTTTTATAAACACTTGGACACTTGCAATAACAATTGTCCCCCTTAAAATCAAAGCGTGTGAACGCTAACTCATAATTAAAACACAGGCCAATAAAATCCGTTTTATTCATAAACAATTGAACACTTGCAATAATAATCGTCCCCCAAAAATCAAAGAATATCTTTTTTTTCCCTTTTGGAAAGACCAGATATTTAATTATATATACTTTATAGGGTCGGAAACGTCTCCTGTGCGTTACAAACATCTGACCAATTTTATAATACCCTCTGCAAGGGTATAAAAAATTGGAGAAAAGTACAAGAAAGAAAAAAGAGCAAAAGTTACCAGAAGACTCTACCAGACTCTCTCTCAGAGAGTCAATAGTGGGACTATAACCTACCGCACTTCGAGATGAACGCGACCTGGGTATGGGTAACCTAGAAATCCACCACTCTCATTTAATTGAGGGTGAAAGAGACAGAAGAGTAAAGTACAAGGGGCTATTTAAGTCCAAGCATATGCACTGGAAATAACATCGAGAAAAGGTGAACTAAGCTTCAAGGATACCTCAGCACCCAAGGAGATTAATGGAAAGGACATCAGGAAATTCGGCAGCAAGGACCATTACTTTCCCAAGGATATTCGTAACGATAATCGGAGTAAACTCTTATTTACTTTGGGCGACATCGAGGGAGATTTAATCACTTCTACAATAACTATATTCTACATTCAAGGATTATCCCAATTCAAATAAACAAACGGGATCTAATTCTAAACCAGGGGTAGGCACGCATACAATCAAGAATGAGACTTTGCATTTGTGTGTGTGACAAAAAACACGAAGTACGACTCGTTTTCTTGCTTTACACTGAAAAAACAGTATAGCAAATAGAAATATAAGCCTTATAAGACGATAACTGAGTTGGGTCATCCAGTACTAAAAATGAGACTTTGCATTTGTGTGTGTGACAACAAACACGAAGTACGAAACGTTTTCTTGCTTTACACTGAAAAAACAGTATAGCAAATAGAAATATTTTTTATTTTTGTCAAAAAATTAAAAATAAAAAATGATTCTTACATAATATAGGTAAGAAAATATTATTAAATAATGCATAATAATGATAGGAAAAATTTAATGACAAATAACGCATTGCACATCGCTCTCCATATTTTCAATAATAAATGAAGCAAGTCGTCTCGCCGACTTGGGTATACCATACACCAGTAAAACAAATATTTCAAATTTATAAGAAATGCATTTTCGAATTTTTAAAAAAATCGGTTTGCATGCTTTTTACAAGCATATCCTAGTATTTCGCTCACTCAAGCGAGCACAATCCGATTTTGATCAAATTTGGTATTCTGCTTGATATTAGTATCAAATTTAAGTGTGTTTAAATTTGATTGCACAAGGTAGAAAATTACGGGAGATAATCGAGTTTTTTCAAATTACGGGGGCGGAAAGGGGCGTGGCAAAATCTTTACACATCAAAAATGTCCGCAATTACTAAGCAAATATTTATACCAACTATGGTGTCTCTAGCTAGAATAGTTTTTGAGAAAATCGGTTTTATATAATTTGCAGGGCCGGTAGGGGGCGTGGCAAAATTTTTATAAATACAAAATGTGCGAGTTTACTAAGCAAATATACATACCAAATTTTGTGTCTAGTTGATAGTGTTTGAGAAAATCGGTTTTATTTAATTTGCGGGGGCGGTAGGGGGCGTGGCAGAAATTTGAAATAAACTTGATCACTCTACATACTACACGAGTCTACATACCAAATTTGGTGGCTCTAGCTCTTATAGTCTCCGAGATCTAGGTGTTCATACAGACGGACGGACGGACGGACGGACAGACGGACATGGCTAGATCGTCTCGGCTGTTGATGCTCATCAAGAATATATATACTTTATGGGGTCGGAAAAGCTTCCTTCTGACTGTTACATGCATTTTGGCGACTTTAATATACCATTTCACCCTATGGGTGTATGGTATAAAAATATATTTTCCCAATCGGCACTAAACATTTTTTTTCGGTGTATTCTAGTTAGCCGCTTTAAATAGGTGTTGCTTCATCAAATTCTGAACAGCAATTGATTTATTTTTTTTTTTGCCAATTATTTTTTTTCCTGACAAGCAAAATCAAAATTTTTGCCGAAGTGACATTGCCGAACAAGCATGAGCTTTTACAGTGTACGTGAAGCGGTAGCGCTGCGAAAACCACTTCGAAGTTTCCAATCGCGCGGATTTTTCTTTGAAAATATGTGTTTCCTTGTTAATTTTGGGCACATTCTTGTAGAAGTGTTGCTTGTGTCAATTTAAAGCAATCTCACCACTACCATCAGGAGTCTCAATAGAATCTCGCATTAGAAAGTTTCTAATGGATTTTGTAAGGTGGTGGACATCATATATGCCATATATTTTCTGGTCATCCAGAGAAAAATAGGGTGCTTCGTTAACTATTCCAAGTTTATTGAATGCCCCTCGAATGTTTGGGCCTTGATCGCATACTACTGCTCTTATAAAAAGGCCTAGGGTTCTGCGGCTCTTATATTTGAATCTATTAATTGTGTTAACTTATGGGCAGAGAGTCCATTAGATGCGGCTACATAGCTCAATACAAATTTCCAGTTGGCATATAGTCCCCTCACCATGAAAACACATATTTGCTTACATAAAGCGTCAGTTTTTTCGTAGCCATAATCCACAAATCCTTCCACTTCATCAAGGTGGGAATTATATTGCAGCCCTTTTCTAATGGAAATTTCATCAAATACTAATACGGCATTCTTACTCCTTTCGCTATTTTTAAAAACAGCGTGTAAATTGTTTAATAAACTTTCATAAAGGCCCGGAACCATTTTTTTTACCGGAGCCCATCTTAATAAGGACGATTTGCTTGGCAGGTTTAGCTCAAGATCGTCACGCATAAAATTATAGGCCTTTGAAGAATAATGAAGTAAGTAAGTCGTCTCGCCGACTTTGGTATACCATACACCAAAAAAACAAATATTTCAAATTTATAATAACAAATGCATTTTCGTATTTTTAAAAAAATCGGTTTGCACGCTTTTTACAAGCATATCTTAGTATTTCGCTCACTCAAGCATACGAGCACCCAACAACCAACGGCCACTTCCGGCCATATGGAATAACGTTTATATGCATAACTTGACTATTTTGATTCCGATTTTGATCAAATTTGGTATTTTGCTGGATATTAGTATCAAATTTAAGTGTGCTAAATTTGATTGCACAAGGTTGAAAACTACGGGAGATAATCGAGTTTTTTCAAATTACGGTGGCGAAAAGGGGCCTGGCAAAATCTTTACACATAAAAAATGTGCGCAATTACTAATCAAATATTTATACCAACTATGGTGTCTAGCTAGAATAGTTTTTGAGAAAATCGGTTTTATTTAATTTGCAGGGGCGGTAGGGGTAGTGGCAAAATTTTTATAAACACAAAATGTGCGCATTTACTAAGCAAATATACATACCAAATTTTGTGTCTCTAGTTGCTATAGTGTTTGAGAAAATCGATTTTATATAATTTGCGTGGCGGTAGGGGGCGTTGCAAAATTTTTATAAATACAAAGTGTGCGCATTTACTAAGCAAATATACATACCAACTATGGTGTCTCTAGTTGCTATAGTTTTTGAGAAAATCGGTTTTATTTAATTTGCGGGGGCGGTAGGGGGCGTGGCAGAAATTTGAAATAAACTTGATCAGTGTACATATTACACGAGTCTACATACCAAATTTGGTGGCTCTAGCTCTTATAGTCTCCGAGATCTAGGTGTTCATACAGACGGACGGACGGACGCAATTACTAAGCAAATATACATACCAACTATGGTGTCTCTAGCTAGAATAGTTTTTGAGAAAATCGGTTTTATTTAATTTGCGGGGGCGGTAGGGGGCGTGGCAAAATTTTTACAAATACAAAATATGCGCATTTACTTAGCAAATATGCATACCAAATTTTGTGTCTCTAGTTGCTAGTGTTTGAGAAAATCGGTTTTATTTAATTTGCGGGGGCGGTAGGGGGCGTGGCAGAAATTTGAAATAAACTTGATCAGTGTACATATTACACGAGTCTACATACCAAATTTGGTGGCTCTAGCTCTTATAGTCTCCGAGATCTAGGTGTTCATACAGACGGACGGACGGACGGACGGACGGACGGATGGACGGACGGACGGACGGACGGACAGACGGACATGGCTAGATAGTCACGGCTGTTGATGCTGATCAAGAATATATATACTTTACGGGGTCGGAAAAGCTTCCTTCTGACTGTTACATGCATTTTGGCGACATTAATATACCATTTCACCCTATGGGTGTATGGTATAAAAATTAATGCTTTGAGCAATTATTTTTTCATATTCTATCCACGATTGCTTGTTTTTCAGTAACATAGTTCAAATCGTGTTTGAATTCTTTGATAGGCATTTTTTCTTTATACTTTGAAAAATATTTCTGTTTGACTTTTTTTCTTTCAGATATTTAATTTTTCTTGCCTTTTCCGTTTGCAAAAGAATTCTTAAATGTCGAATTTTTTTATTGAAAAGTTTAACTTTTTGTTTTTCTTTTCTTAAATTCAAAGTACTTTTTCTGTAGTACGCTTAATTTTGCTCTTTCTTAAGTCAATTTACACAAAATTCAATTTGTGTCTCAATAGAGCTGCCATTCTTCTTATTTCCATTAATAATTGGGCTTTCAACAATATCCATGCTGTCAACCTGGGTAGCAGAATTTTGAAAATTCAAATTTTCAGAGATTTGTAAAGATTTTGCCACGCCCCTTATTTAGAGCCCCCGTAATTTAAAAAAACTCGATTATCACCCGTAATTTTTTACCTTCTGCAATCAAATTTAGCACACTTAAATTTGATACTAATATCAAGTAAAATACCAAATTTTATCAAAATCGGAATAAAAATAACCAAGCTATGCATATAAACGTTTTTCCATATGGCTGGAAGTTGGCTGGGGGGGCGCTAGGGTGCTCGTATGCTTGAGTGAGCGAAATACTAAGATATGATTGTAAAAAGCAATGCAAACAGATTTTTTTTTAAATACGAAAATGCATTTGTTATTATAAATTTGAAATATTTGAAATACAGAGGGTATGCAGAGGGTATTATACAATTGGTTTGTAACGCACAGAAGGAGACGTTTCCGACCCTATAAAGTATATATATTTTTGATCAGCATGAGAAGCTGAGTTGATATAGCCATGTCCGTCTGTCCGTTTGTCCTTCGGTCTGTGCGTATGCGTTTTACTCAGCCATCTTAAGAACTATCGGCATGAAATTTTTTTTGGGGGCTTTTTATTTAAAAGATTTTTCTTTTTAAATAAAAGATTTGTATATATATTTGTATAAAATTTATATTTAATATAAAATATAAAAACAATTTTAATAATAAGAACATGGTAACAATAAACAAGCACTTGAGGAGTGTTATATATTTTGTTTTGGTTTTAGTCGTGCCCCCTCTTCTTAGTTTTGGCGCGATTTCTCTATTTGTTTTGATATACCATTTTTTTCCTCCTCCTTGCACTATTCTTGACCCCGCTTTTTTTCATTCTTCTTTATTCTGCAAGTGATTTTTCAAAGTGTGGTTTATGAGTTAGTGTATTTCAGAAAAAGAGAGATAAACAAAAATGAACAAGTTAAGTGATAGTAAAAGTGGGATTAAGTGTGTAATTAGGTCGTGCCTGAGAAGCCACAGAGATGGCTCAGAGCACTTTCCCGTACGGCTTTTTAAGTTTTCTAAAAACGCGGCTGTCCGTCGCCAGTGGGTTTCAAAATGTAATTTGCAAACCGACGTCAATGTTGACAGGGCGTTGATTTCACCCTATGGGTGTATGGTATAAAAACTTTGACCAAGCTGGGAGTCGAAACAACAGAGCCACGTCGACACTTAGAAAAGCGCCGTCGAGTTCTGTACTTAAGCACGCATCTCATTTTCGCATTGTCGCTAGCTCGGCGAAAACTCAAAACGTCTGCGAGCCAGCAACTTAAAAAGCGACGTTCACATCTTCGCTTGCTTACGTCAGCCTACGCATACATATGCAAAACGGGAACACAGCGACACAGACATGCGTTCATCGTTCTGCGATCTGTGGCAGTCTGAATTATTTTCGATGCGAACGTTTTTCGCTCTCGCTGCGGCCGCTCTCTGGGGTTCTACGCTGTTCGGCTTTTGCCGAAGTTCTCTGGGGTTCCACGCTCAGGCTAGCGTTTGTAATCAAAAAATCTTGAGTTTGACGCATCTATGTATTCTATGGTTAGTGTTCATAGTCTATCGGTGTACCGTAGCCATCTTTACATAGTATCGCGTAGCCTACTGGGCGAACTTCGAAATCTTTTGGCTGCTTATCGCTTATATTACGACCCCGAGTCCTTACTAATATACTAGCAATGGGCGTTCATTGGATAAACCATCGTCGCTAAGACGAATTGGAAGTCCTTTGTGACGAATTCGGATTAAACACCGGTGGAATAGTGGAGGACGACAACGTTAGTGTCGGACGACAACACCCGGTATAATTCTCTTGTAAATCGACTGGCTCCCGCAGATACGTCCGCTACGCCCAAGGATGCTTCTGACTCTCAGCATAGCAACAAACCAGTAGGTCAGTCGAGCTCAGTCTTGCCCCCTCCAGCCCCTGGCGCTGTCCTTAAAAACCCATTCCGCCAGCCCGGCAGCAAAAAGGAGCCGGAAACCGAGATGAACCGAGGATAGCTACAGTAGAAGCCGAGATCTGATGAGGACTTAAAGTCAGAACCATCATCCAGCATGGGTCAGGAGATACTGGAGCCAGAACTTCAAGATATTCTTGACGCGGAAATCACTGAATTCGATGGACTCAACGGTGTTACCCAAATAGAACAACATGTCATTGTTTTGAAGCACGATCGACCCATGAAGCAGAGGTAGAGGTAATCCGGCCCAACAACAGATTATCAACGAAACAGTAGAAGTACTGCTGAAGGGAGACCGTATCGAACCATCCAAAAGCCCTCACAGCGCACCAATCGTGTTGGTAGGTAAAAAAACTGGTGATACTCGCATGTGTATAGACTTTCGACAACTGAACGCTCAGTCAGTACGCGGCACATACCCCTTGCCTCATATACACCATATTCTAGAGAAATTGAGGAACGCGAAATACATCCGCATACCGCATCCGCCACTTTCCAGAGGGCTTTAGATAGTGTGATTGGACCCGAAATGGAACCACATGCCTTCGTTTATCTAGACGATATTATCGTAATTGGAAAACCGCGGGAGGGACACCTCTCACACCTGCTTGTCTCTAGGTCACGTTGTCAGCGAGGATGGTATCCATACTGACCCTGAAAAGGTAGCAGCTATCCGTAACCTTCCGCCACCAATTAATGTCCGGGAGATACCTCGATGTCTCGGTATCGCGTCTTGGTATCGTCGGTTCGTACCCAACTTCTCCGACACGATGCAACCTCTCACGAGTTTGTTAAAAAAAGGTTTGAGTTCGTTTTGGAACATAGAGCAACAACAGGCGTTCGATGCACTCAAGACCCGTCTCACCACTGCCCCTGTCTTAGCTTGTTGGGATTTTGCTGTAAAGTTCTGCTTACAGACTGACGCCAGCGACGTTGGCCTCGGCGCAATGCTCACTCATTGCTTACGCTAGTCGACGTCTCTTGATGGCAGAGGAAAATTAATCGACTACTGAGAAAGAATGCCTAGCAATAGTCTGCCATTTGGCAGGCTATCGCTTTGATGTGATCACGGACCATTTGGCTCTCAAGTGGCTAAACTCAATAGAAAATCGCACGGGGCGTCTGGCCAGATAGGGGCTAGAGTTGCAACAATACGAGTTGGAGGTACATTATAGATGAGGTAAGCTGAACGTGATTGCCGATGCCTTATCGCGACAACCTTTGGAGGTGCTCTACTGGGCACAACAACCAGAACCGGAGTGTAAATGGTGGCTAAAGATGCGGCAGCACGTCACGGAACACCCTGCGGATTTTTCAGATTATGTATTCGAGAATGATCAGATTTATCGTAGACTAGACCCCCACCCAGATGACCACGATTCTACACCTTGGAAATTATGCGTTCCCCTAGAATTTCGAGACCATGTACTAAAGGAATGTCACTATGTGGTGACGGCTGGACACTTGGGAGTCAGGAAAACCACTTTGCGAGTGACCCAAAGATACTTTTGGCCTGGCCTCTTTCGAGACGTGGTCGTTACGTTAGATGCCTCACCTGTTTGCAGTTTAAACCGGCGCAAATGAAACCAGCGGGCAAAATGCTCACCCGTCAAGTCACAGAGTCTTTCGATACCGTGTGTACTGATTTTATCGGGCCTTTGCCACGTTCTAAGCAAGGTAATACGATGTTACTAGTTTTCCTGGATTTATATAGTAAATGGCCGCTTTGGAGAAGGCATTTCGTGAAAGGATCTGGGACCGATTCGGCAACCCTCGCACCCTCGTGAGCGACAACGGTACCCAGTTCACAAGCAAGGTTTTTAAAAACTTTTGCAAAACGTCCGGAATTACACTCTAGCATACCGCCCCATACTATCCACAGCAGAATCATACCGAGCGGGCAAATCGAACCATCAAGACCATTATTGCACAATACCTGGAGATTGGGCAAAACACTTGGGATCAACACTAGCGATCAACTCAAGCGTCAACGATACCACTGGATTCAGTCCAGCTTACATCATATTAGGTCGGGAACCGCATGCCCGGCACCCTTTATAACCGTTACTTGGTTATGATGTCTCCGGTAACGAACCACCTAGGGGATCAAGCTTGTACATGAGAATCAACTCAACTCTACCCAGAATCAGAAGAAATACTACGATCTGAGACGACGCGACTGGCGTGCAAGCATCGGAAGCATGGTCATGCTCATGCAACATGTGCTGTCAAGGGTTCAACGCCAAATTGGCGCCTAAGGTCCAAATATAAAATAATCAAGTTTCTTTCCAGCAATGTCGTTAAACTACAAGAAGTCCAGAGGCGTGAACGACGTACAGCCTGGCTGACTTGAAGGCCTTCAATAGTGACCACAACGAACCCCCTGAACTCGGTCTTTCTGAAGACATCGGCCTTGGGACACCTCGTACCCACGGCCCGCACAAGGCCACCGGCTAAAGATCTTTCAAGTGGGACCAATTGTTGGTGGGTGCGCCTGCCCAACGTCCCCCTTCGTCCTAAAGAGGGGCACTTCGCACCGATACTCGGCAGGAATTATCTATAACATTGTATCTCAGTTTTAATCATAGCACTTTTGTAAACCGCACTGATAGGAATTCAGGGTAGTTTTAACACACTTTATATTTCACAGTATGTCACAGCCGAGAAAAGACAATGGCGATCGTGAAGCCGACATAGCCTGTATCGTCGAAGAGATGATAGCCGTATGGGAAAGCGAGCACGGTCCCGTCATGCCTGCCGCACCCGGTCCAACCCAAGGCTGTAGCCCGAATGGAAGTGGTTACGACCGACACTCTGGACGAGCGACCCGCGGAGAACAATACCCAAGAGACTGGGAAAGAAACACCCGACGAGGCTCGACTAGCTTCAGATATGACCCGACAGGAGCGCCCCGTGATCCTGTCAGTAGTCACACACACTCCCTCGGCCCTGAACGCCGAACCATCGGAGTCGGCCGACCATACCCGTCAACCTCTGGAGGACCAATCAGGATCAGCTGGTCTGGTGAGGAAAGCCAGCCCGGCAGAGACGGTCGTCTCGGCCGCAGCCTCATTTTTTAATTCGACTCCCGTACCCGTGTGCCCACCAGATATGGGACTAGGTCAATATCGCGAAAACATGGTCAAGCCCCCATTCCCCCAAACGGAGCCTCTTGTCTGGCCAGCGGAGCGAGTATTCCGAGAAGAAATGTTCGTCTTAACGTACCCAGGCTCGGACCCTGATGAAGTGTTCGCCGTCCCCGTGGAGGACTACAGAGCTCCCGCCGCCCCTGACTGTGGATCCAAGTCCAATTCGCCGGCTCCCCCTGTATAGGACCCACACCGACCTAGTTCCGCTCACCCCTCCGCGGACGAATCACCTTACTTTTGTCATCCAACTACGCCCATGTAGGGCCCCTTTTTCTTGTTATTCTTTATTTGTTACGCCCATGGAGGGCACTTTAAAATATTCCAACATCAAAGCTAACTGTAGTTCTTTTGTTTCTGACAGTCAATCCTTACGATCAACGTCTCTCTTTCTAGCTACCGTCTTGGTGTGGCTGCAGCGTCGACGCGTCGCGGAGAGAGCAACTTCCCGAAAGCGGACGCCGCGCTGCATGCCGACACTAAGGAGATTTCCCTTTTTGCTTGAGTGCGGTGGGACCCAAAAATAAAAGATATTCAGGATTAGTTAGTTATTAATACAAATCTGTACTCTTATCACTTAACCCACACAGCATTTTTCTTTCTTTGTTACTAAAGTTATGTCTACCCTTTCCCTTCCCTTCTCCTTGGTCACTTAACCTTTTGAGTGGAGCCGAAGGATCAGCGGACTTCGGCAGGATGAATTATTCTCCTGCAGACGAAGTCAGTCGCTGATCTCAAGGCTCAGTCACTCAAGATGAAGAGGCAACGGATCTTGGACAGACAAGATCAGTCGTTGCAGTTCCTCTTCACCGTCCCTTTCCAATAACCCCACTAACGTTTCCCTTCACTCCACCCTTTCCCAGTCCAAGAGGCAACGGATCTTGGCCAAGCGGCCTTCGCTTGGCAGACAAGGTCAGTCATTGCAGCTCCTTTTGGACTCTCCTCATACCCCTTTCCCTTCCCTTTTCGCACTTTAAGTAGTCTCCATTTCATCCCATCGCTTCAAGGTTTTCAGATGAAATAAATGTTCTGTAGACGGGACTCTGGAGACTGAGAATTATATTATTATTATACCCCAGCCAGAGCTTCCTTACACAATACATTTTAATAGCATAAATACTATAGAACCTATATATAATATAGAAGATTATTCTAAAGAAGTTAAGTTTAGACTAGAAAACGCATATAAGAGAGCTAGAGTACTTTTAGAAAAAAATTAAATTAAGCAAAAAGAAAAAATGATAAGTATCGGATTTTAAAATAGAAATAGGGGACCAAGTTTATTTAAAGAATGAAACAGGTCATAAATTAGAACCATTTGAACCATTCTTATATAAGACGATTGAGGTCTGGAAAGCAATAAATAAATTATAAAGAATAAGAAAAATAGGGAACCGAAAGTTCATAAAGATAGGTTAAAACCTTTTGTTTCGTAATTACCTTAATTTTCTCATAAGTACTTCATGTATAGTCATATATAAAATTAAATAAAATAAAATAAAAACGAACATTTTTTTATTCTCTTTTAATATATAAACATTTACTGATTCAATAAAGAAAAAAAAAAGAAAAAATATCAAAGAAGCTAACATCGGCTGTGCCTAAGTTCATATACCCTTGCAGTCAATGGTCATATTATTTTTACATTTTCCAAACTCTTTCTGTAACTCAATTCATTAATGCACATATCATTTCCATTTATTTGGTCTTCTTTTTCTTCCCCATTACACACATGGCACGATTGGCACGTATACACATATAGTTTATATAGCGTTGCGTCTATGTGTGTGTATGCGTGTGCTCTGATAATTCGAGCAATGACGTAGTAGGCAGTAAGCCGCTGCCGGCAGCGGCTGAGCAGAGACGATTTATATTGACTGTAACTTGAGTTCTATCTATCCGATCAGATTGAAATTTTGGGATCTGAGATTTTATATTTAATACTATCACATTGGTAAATTTCTTGGGGACACTCCATTTTTTGCAAAAATGTTTCCTCTAGAGCAATATGATATACTGACAATTTTCATACTTTATTTTTGCCGGGTAATAAAAAGCCCTAAAAATAAATTTCATCCAGATAGCTTTTAAGATGGCTGAGTAAAACGCATACGCACAGACGAACGGACAGACGGACAGACGGACATGGCTATATCAACTCAGCTTCTCATGCTGATCAAGAATATATATACTTTATAGGGTCGGAAACGTCTCCTTCTTTTCGTTACAATGGTATAAATATAAAAACAAAACCTTTTGTAATTATTATATATATTATATATTATTATATTATTATATATAGTCATATATCCAACTTCAATACCCAATAACTAATAAATTTTTCGCCCCCTAAAATTTATAACTTTAAAGTAAACATCCGTTTTTTTTTTATAAACACTTGGACACTTGCAATAACAATTGTCCCCCTTAAAATCAAAGCGTGTGAACGCTAACTCATAATTAAAACACAGGCCAATAAAATCCGTTTTATTCATAAACAATTGAACACTTGCAATAATAATTGTCCCCCAAAAATCAAAAGCGTGGGAACGCTAATTCAGCATTAAAATTCGGGCCAATCAAATCGCATCAATATCGATCACGCCATTTAAGGGCTCACAAATTTAGCCTATAAATATTACTATAAGACATTTTTGTACTTCAGTTTTAAGTTTTCGTTCAACGAATAAAGTCCCCGCTTTTAACTCGAACAAACAATATCTTTTTTTTTTCCTTTTAGAAAGACCAGATATTTAATTATATATTATATATATTATCAAAACGAAAAAAACCTTTATTTTACACACTTAAATATATTTAAAAATGACGCCGGCTGAGGAGCGGTCTGCTTATGTATAATTGTTTATGCATAATTGTTTATGTACAACCGGGCGAGAAGTCGCCGCGTGGGAGAGAGAGCGTGTCTCATTCACTTGGTGACACAGCCGCATTCATGACCAATGAATGCATGGTACTTTTAATGTTTCAAAAATTGTCCGACCGTCCGTCCGTCTACAGCACCCGCAAATTAAATAAAACCGTAAAGCACTTTAGCAACTAGAGAAACAAAATTTGGCACGTATATTTGCTTAGTAAATACGCACATTTTGAATTTGTACAAATTTTGACACGCCTATAAACCTAAACGCCTATGTATATAAACATTTTCCATATGGCCGAAGTTGGCCGTAGGCTTGTGTGGGCGCTAGGGTGCTCGTATGCTTGAGTGAGCGATATACTAACATAAGATATGCTTGTAAAGAGCATGTGAACAGATTTTTTTAAAAATATGAAAATGCATTGGTTATTATAAATTTGAAATATTTGTTTTACTGGTGTAAGTCGGTAGAAAATTACGGGTGATAATCGAGTTTGTTTAAATTACGGAGACGGAAAGGGGCGTGGCAAAATCTTTACACAAAAAATGTGCGCATTAGTAAATGCAAATATACATGTGGGATTGTTAATTCCCTTATTATTTATTTCAATATTATTTCAGAATGTGATTTCCTTATTTAGTCTTATTTATTAACAATGTTTATCGTCCATATACACCACTGCATCTCCATTCTTCACTGATTCTCTCATTATCGTCATTATAAATCTTGTAAAAACTGCTGGAGAGTTGGAAATTCCGAATGTTACGTATATGAATTCATACTGACCATTCTGAGTTACAAATGCTGTGTACTTATGAGATTTACCACCGAGTTCTGCTTTTCTTTTAGATGCGTAAAATTCTGTTGATTTGTATATATATTTTTCATGTTTTCTTCAATACATTTCTTATCGTCCGCATCCATAATTCCAAATAATATATAAAACAATGGCTTGCTTCTTGGCTTTTCGTGAATTGGGTTTAAATGTTGCGTTGAGTTCTTTTAATGTTATTTTTGTAGTATATTCATACCCAATTCATTTAAAACAAAGAGCTCAACTTGTAATGGTCATACTCGCTCTCTTGCTACTTTTGATACCGGCATTTTTTATCACACTCTGAGAGAGTAGACATTAAGAATAATTTTAAGTACAAATAAGAAATAAAATAAACTACTATTACCTTAATTCAACTTACCGAAACTCTTATCAATTCTGACTTCGATTGATATACCCCGCCCACAATACTAATAGTTTTATCTACATAATTACATAGATGTATGTATGTAAATAAACATTCCCATAATCACCATTGCACAAGCCTAATGTTAAGGCAACTTTTTTAATGCGAGCGCCCCAATTAGATATAAGTATGCACTAGCACTCTCCCTTTCTTTTGTAGCTACCGAATAATCATAAAGAGAACAACAAAGAACAAAAAGTTATATTCAGTTATGAAAACCGCCTGTGCTAGAGGCTAGAGGCCGATGAGTCGGCCACACGCAAAACTCTAATTTGGATTAGACTGCCTTGGGGCAGACCCAAGTTCCTGAAATCTGTACCCACCTTATAAAGGGATGAACACCTTCTGGAAGATGTATTGGAGGGGTAACCAAGCAAGGGACCACGCCCACTCACAATTGCAATGCAAGTCTCCCAGTAAAGAAACAGAGAGGACATCGGGGAGAAAGGAAGACAAAATTATGCAGTGAGAGTAGACTTCTGAAGTATTTACTACAGACAAAGCTAAATAAGGAAAACCGAGAGCGCTACCAAGGGACTTCGCAATGATGCCACGAAACGCAATGAGTAATTAATTTTACTACCATTAATTTTAAAATTGAGTTTTGATAGAATTAAGAAAATGTTTGTCCTTTGCTAGCGCAGGAACAAAATTATTAACCAAACACACTAATTTGGCTATTACTTACAATGTGCGTTGGGATAAATTACGTACAAAAACATTGATCACATGTCCCATCCCACTACCCCTTCACGTCTCTTGCTCACTGTGCACAGAATCCATAAATGTTTTCTAATTATTCAAAATAGATCTAACCAAAGACAAAAGGTGGAAATATTTTATGCAAAATGGGCTCTTACTTTTTTTGTTTTGTATTTTTTCTACTTTTAATAGATTTAAAGAACCTATATACAAAAAAATCACAATATTTTTACATGTTGAAAATTCTTTTTCTGTTACTCAATCAATATACAAAACTATCGTTCAAATTATTACCGTCCCTTTTTATTCTGCTATACCGGCAATTTTTCTCTTCCTTAAACAAACCACGGCACCCATACATTCAGTTTACGTAGCGTTTCGTCTGTGTGAGTATGTAAGAGCTCTGCTGCTGTTTTGTTCAAGCAACCACACAGGGAACGGACAGCACTACAGGGAGCGTTTAAGAAGAGCCGATTTAGATTCAATTATTTTCGGTTTGTCACTATATAGTGGTCCGATCCTATTGTTTTTCATACTTCATGTCATGCAGGTAATAAAATGAACAGAAAAAAATTTCATCCCAAAGGCTTTATTAAGATGGCCGATTAAAACGCAAAAAAAAAAGGGAAACGTCTCCATCTGACCAATTTTATAGAAATTTACAGAAATTTAAGACAATAAATAAATGTTTTTGGATTTATCCTTTTTATACGCTTTGCAAATGGAAATATACAAAGCATGTTCATGAAAATAAGAAAAAATTTGGGAAATTATTTAACGAACTATAAGTATATTTCAAACTCAAAAATTTTAAAATATCAATCCCGCGCAAACTACTCGCAAGACAACCCTATTGTTTACATTTCAAATTGAATTAAAATTGACAAAAATGTAATCCCACTTTAGAGCAAAGCCCACTAACCTTTTTAACTCTACGCAGCTGTTTATGCTTCTTTTGCTTTTTCGATCAGCATGCTTGCAAGAAGGTAGACATGCAGTGATTTTAAAAAACAATAAAGTAAGTAAGTCGTCCGACTTAGGTATACCATACACCAGTATAACAAATATTTTAAATTTATAATAACAAATGCATAATCGTATTTTACAAACAATCTGCTCACATTCTTTTTAAAGCATATCTTAGTATTTCGCTCACTCAAGCATTCGAGCACCCTAGCGCCCCCACCAGCCGACGCCCAACTCTGGCCATATGGAAAAACGTTTATATGCATAACTTGGCTATTTTTAGTCCGATTTTGATTAAATTTTGTGTTTTGCTGGTTATTAGTATCAAATTTAAGCGTGCTAAATTTTATTGCACAAGGTAGAAAATTACGGGAGATAAGATGTACCATTTCAACATATGGGTGTATGGTATAAAATATATACAAAATTAATTTACGGGTAGCTAAACGGGGAAAAAGACACAGGTAAAGCATAAAGCAAAATAAAGACTGCAAGAACAGATATACAAAACAAAACTGATTTCGCGGTAGAGAAGGTGAACACAAGTACAAAGAAAAAAGCAAAAAATTTTTAAAAATTTATGACAACGGCTGCCTTTGTTTCATGGCAAAAGAATCCATGCTGTTTAGCCTTCCTAAGTTGATGCACTTCTATTTGCAGCATATGTACTTACTCTTAAATTCTAACCTCATAGTCTTTATATTTTCTAATATTATTGGTTCAAGTTGATGTAGCCGACGTTCTTCTTCTCTATGTTCTTCATAAGAATAAGACGCTTCTATCATTGCTCGTTTGATTATACCGGGTTCAATATCCGGATATATAATTTCGTTCAACAAAGGTTTGCTTTGATCTTCAGCCTTAAGAGCATTAGAACGTTCATCCATATTTTATTTCAGATTCGGAAAATTTGTATAATATATATATATATATCAGTTTTTAAAATGATTATTTATATTATACACAACGCATACTGCCTTAACGACAATTTTATAATATACTAATAGTGGTTGTTTTTAATTAAAAGTGACAAGTGTCACCTGCAACTCAATTACATGTTGGAATAATCAGTAACCTGCAAAGCAAAACTGCATTTTCAATATGATGACGAAAGAACTGTCAGCCAGTACATCCTCTGACAGGAAAACTGTCCTCCAATATCCATTTATAAAGGAAAATGCATTCATCTAGGGTCATATATATATAACCGACAGGTTTGCTAACTTCTCGTGGCGAAGGAGGGCAGCTCATCCTAAACTATGACAACTAGGTGGTCAAGAATCTAAAAAATGGCTTAAAGAGAGTAAACCTTTATAATTTTTGTGTGTGCAGCCCTGTCATGTGCAAGCCATCTGGCAACGCAATCTTCGCATCTCCACTAAGCCATGTCGTTTTGCAGAACACACGTGATTTAACATTTGCCATACATAACTCTGTATCTTTATATATTAATAAATTATCGAAGTACATATTTTAAACTGGCGACGAAGATGGGCTGCTAATTATCATCCGTAATTAAACTGGGAATTATTGACGGAAAACATCAAAGAATTGTCACGCACAAAAGCACACATATGTACATATACATATAATTAAATATCTGGTCTTTCCAAAAGGAAAAAAAAAGATATTGTTTGTTCGAGTTAAAAGCGGGGACTTTATTCGTTGAACGAAAACTTAAAAACTGAAGTACAAAAATGTCTTATAGTAATATTTATAGGCTAAATTTGTGAGCCCTTAAATGGCGTGATCGATATTGATGTGATTTGATTGGCCCGAATTTTAATGCTGAATTAGCGTTCTCACGCTTTTGATTTTTGGGGGACAATTATTATTGCAAGTGTTCAATTGTTTATGAATAAAACGGATTTTATTGGCCTGTGTTTTAATTATGAGTTAGCGTTCACACGCTTTGATTTTAAGGGAGACAATTGTTATTGCAAGTGTCCAAGTGTTTATATAAAAAAACGGATGTTTACTTTAAAGTTATAAATTTTAGGGGGCGAAAAATTTATTAGTTATTGGGTATTGAAGTTGGATATATGACTTCCCCATCCTAAAAAAAATTAGCCTGTCCTCAGGCGGATACATTGGGATATAGCTAGGGGTTTTTCTCCGCTGTAAAGATTGGAGTATCAATTTTGTTTATAATTTGGGATTCAATTTTTTCAACAATTCGGGTTTCGATTTTTTCTGTGGGAGCACGATTGTTATTTGATCGAAAATGCTTAATTAATAATTCTTGTGGCATTGCCTTAAACTTATAGATTAAGTATGTAATGAAACTTATTATAGTAAGTATAAAAGTGGTTAATGTAATAGTTTGGAATACAGTATAATATTTGGTGTGTTCGTTAATTATCTCTTTTGTTTGGATAAAGGAAATAGGTTCTAGCCTGGTGATATTGTTTGTTACATAAATGCTTTGGCTATAATCAAGCAATGAATTTATTATTGATATTTCGTTTAATTGTAAGGCACAATCGTAAATTTTTATTATGTTATTGCCTTCTATTATTAAGTCGTTGTTTACGCAATTTTGATTAAGTTTAGTTTTTGGTAAATTCCATGTTACAATTATGTTTGGTTCAATGTAATTAGTTTGAAAATTTTTATATGTTTTAGTGTATTTACAAGTGGTTCGGATTTGATTCAAAATGCCTATTATACATTCATTAGTTTCTATTTGTTTTGTATTTTTATTCAACAAAGTGTTGTTGTCAAAATAGTATTTATCGTATGAATTTTCTGTCAAAATATTTTTATTTTCATCTGGATAAGGAAGTATCTCAAAGATAGGGGTTTTTATTATTTCTTGAGGAATGTTTGAAATGATAAATATCTCGTTTGAATTTGGTTTAAGCCAGGTGGATGTTTTTGTATTCAATAGTTTTTCCGAATTAACATGACCTAAGCGATTATGTTTTAAAAGTTTTGGGTTGAAAATTCCTAGCCTAGTGAGCTGCCATTTCTATATCTTCGATGTATTCTGTGAAATGCTCAAAATTAAAGATTAGAACTTCTAATTTTACTGATTTTTCCTTTTCTTCCTTGAGGTTGTTTAGTACTTCTAAACCTTTATTAATAGTGTCTATTACGTAACTTAGTTCGTTTGCTTGTACGCTATTGCTTTCAAGATTATTTATTTTTTCTTCTAATTCATCTTTATCGTTTTGATTAAGAGTACCAAAAAGATATTTGTATATTGAACCAATTCCGTTAATTAGTCCTCGTTTGTTACGTTTTACAATTTGTATTCCATTAATTTCTCTACTTAGTTTTTCTGTTAGGTATTGAATATGGATTATGTCCTTAAATTCTTGTGCTTGTTGCATTAAATTGTTATATGTAATGTCTATTAGCGATAAATTCACTTTGAAATAATGATATTCAAAGTTTGTAGGTAAATCCATGGTTCCTGTCTTAAATATTAAGTAACCGTTCGGTGCTTTTACTGGGTTTATGTCAATGGATTGGCTGCATGTTGATTTTAAAAATAGCAATATGCACAAAAAAGCCATCTTGAGTTGTTGACCTGTAATTAATCAATTGTCGTATTTGCTTTTATTAACTTTCTTTTTCTTCTTGAATTTTGATTTGTAGTGTGTAACTTTTTGTCCTCTATTTCTTTCTTCATAATGTTTTTCATCTAACTGATTTATTTCTCCTGTCTTTTTGAATGGATTTGTCGTTTTTGACTTTACTAATGGTGCTTGTTTAAATCTAGTATCAATTTCGAAGTCGTGTCTATCTCTATTTAAATTGTTTATTTGAAGTATTTTATTCATTTGGGTATTATAGTCGGGTGATCCTGCATAGATAAAGATGTCCGCTGGCGTTCGGTTAGTTGTTTTATGTCTCGTTTTATGGTTGTATATGTAGAGAATTTTTTCAAATTTGATTAATTTATCTTCGATGTCATTTTCACTATTTATAATTCTGAGTTTTTCATTTACTGTTTTATGGAATCTTTCTACGTCTGAAATGCCGTTTTTACTTGTTGTGATGTCTAACTTAACATTTTCTTCTTGTAGCCAATTCTTTAATGCTATACACAGAAATGCTGAATCTTTGTCTGATTTTATTTCTATTGGTTTGCCCATTTCAGTGAATACTTTCATGATTGCTCTCTTGGCTTCTAACCAATCTCTAGACTTTACTTCTACAAGTGTTGCAAATTTGGAGTAAATGTCAATGCATGAAAGGAATTGTAAATTGTCGATCATGTAAAAGTCCATGACGTATTTTCTCTAATATTAAAAAGTTTCTGGTGTTATTTCGAAAGTTAGTTTTGTATTTCTATTTTCGGTCTTTGCGATATTGCATACTGAGCATTCATTAATAATGTTTTGAATTAGGTTTTGAAAATCGGGGAAATAATATTTTTCTTTAAACAAATTAATCGTTTTTTCGATTCCTGGATGTAATAATTCTTTATGTTGTTTTAGGATTATTTCTTTGAATTGTGCAAACGTTTGAAGGTCCTCTAACTTAATGCTAGATTTCGAGGTTTTTGTATTTGTGTTTGATCGTATTATTTCAATAAAGGCTTGTTGGAATATGGGAAAATCTTGTTCATTATGAAAATACAGTACAGTTTTCTTACTGCAATGATATCTTTTCATTATATCCCTGGCGTGAGCATTAGTCATTTCTTTGTATGTTATTTTTATGTTTGATTTATAAAAATAAGTTGTTGTTTCTGCTTTGTCTTCTTTCTACTATTGGAATGTAATTTCCATTGTCCTCATGAGCACTATGTATTGTGGCTGCGGTGCTTTCTGTTGATCCTAAAAAGTTTTCATCTGTTTTAATTCTGGAAAGGGCGTCTGCAACGTGATTCTCTTTTCCTGGTAAGTATTTTATTTTATAATCGAATTCGTTCAATTTTATCTTCCATCTCTGTAATTTCATATTAGGTTCTTTGATATTGTGCAACCAGACAAGGGGGTTTATGATCACTTAGGATTTCAAAATGTCTACCGAAGAGGTATGGCCTAAAATATGTGGTTGCCCATACGATAGATAGTAATTCCTTTTCTATGGCTGAATAATTAAGTTTATGTTCGTTAAGTGTTCTATTGGAATAAGAAATAGGTCTATGGTCTTGTGAGATGGACGCACCTAAAGCTATATTGCTAGCATCTGTGGTTAAGAAAAAGGTTTTTTGAAATCGGGATATGCAAGTATGGGATCGTTCATAAGGAGATATTTTAATTTCTCAAAGGATGAAATATAGTCTGGGTTGTTTATGTTAATCTTAGCTCCTTTTTCAATCCGAGAGTTAAAGGTTTTGCAATATGTGCAAAGTTTGGTATAAATTTCCGGAAGAATCCACATAATCCCAAGAATGATTTTATTTCTTTTGGGGTTTTAGGGATAGGAAAATTTTGAATTGCTTTGACTTTATCTGGGTTTGGTTTGATGCCTTCTGTAGTTATGACGTGACCTAAAAATTCTGTTTCCTTTTTCAAGAACTCGCATTTATTTAATTGTAGTTTTAGATTAGCTTTTCGCAATTTAGTAAAAACCTTTTTTAGTGATGCCAAATGTTCTTCTAATGAGGTGGAATACACAATTATATCGTCTAAATAAACTAAACAATCTTTATAGATTAAATCTTCTAGTAAATTGTTCATACATCTTTGGAACGTTGCTGGTGCATTTTTTAGCCCAAATGGCATTCGTGTGTACTCGTAATGACCATGTTTGGTGGAGAATGCGGTTTTTTCTATTGATTTGGGATCCATTTGGATTTGATGGAATCCTTTGGCGAGGTCAATGGTTGTGAAATATTGACATTTTCCAAGTTTGTCTAATATTTCATCCATTACCGGTATTGGGAACTTGTCATCGACAGTAATCTCATTTAGACTACGATAGTCGATTACTAAGCGGAAATTTTGTTCCGCGTCCTCTTTTTTAGGTACGATTCCCTGTTCTATCATTTCATTAATCTGTTTATTGACTTCTTCGTCAAAGATTTGTGGGTATTTCTATGGGTGTTTGTATATTGGGTCCTCATGTTTTGTATGAATAGAGTGTTTTATTGTACTCGTGAAAGTCAAATTTTCACCTTCGCGGTACTGTATGTCACTGAATTCGTACAAGACTTTTTTGAGTTTTTGTGTTTCTTCGTTGTTTAAATGGTCGAGTCTATACTCATTGCCTTCTACTATTTCATTTTCAATTGCAAATTTGTGTCTGGGTCCCTCTCTGTATACGTTCTCTGTAGGTGGGTCCAAACATTCTATGTTATGTTCTTCTATTTCTTCGATATCTCTGAAATAAAATGTATAATTTCCTAGTTTTGCGTATTCTTCTTCATAATTTATCTGGGCTTTGCAGGCTTTTAGGAAAGTTCTGCCAACAAAATGTCGTATTTATTTGAAAATTTATGGATATAAAATTTTTGTTCTGTCGGACAAAGTTTGCTGTGTGCAAGGAAAATGATTTTTTTTAATTCTACTGCTCCTTCAATCATGTGAATTTTGGAGTCTCCTGAATACGTTTTGAAATTAAAAAAGTTTTCGGGCATTATATTTATAGAAGATCCTGAGTCTACTACACATCTCAAAGGTTTATTGTTCATTGTTATTCTGATGAAGGACTTGTCTCTATCTCTTCTTCCGATTGATCCGAGGCATTCTGATGAAAATTTTCTGATGTGTCCATTTTGCTAATTCCACTATTACTTTCTCTTTGCCTTTTTGTAGGCTGGTTTGCTACATTATTTTTCGGATACCTATTTTGCTGCTGATAATTCATTTGATTTTGAGCCCTGTCAATATTTAATTTTTGTTGAAACTCTTGGAAAAGTTGTTGGTTTTGTGTATCGGATTGTTTTGTTTGAGACGGAGTACTATTGGGTACAAAGGGTTTTCCACCTTTTTGGTTTTGATTTTGGCTTTGATTTGATTTTCTGTTTTCTGGTATACTATTCTCGTATAACCCTTCTCTTTGAGCTACTTGTTTCAGTTTGCTAACTGTGGTTATATCATATCTAGCTAACGTCATAAATAATCTATCGGGTAATTTTTTATTTATTACATCTTTTATAGTGATGTTTAAAGCATTTGTACAAAGAACGGTGTTATTTGCATCGTTTTTAAGACTTAGTTTGTTTGTGATAATATATGATTTGTCTTCGAACTCTGTTACAAACTTACGAAGGTTTCCTGTATAGTTGGTGTTGTAGAGGCGTCGAAGAAGTTCCTCACAAGGGGTCTGCGTCTTCAATTCATTGATGAGGAATGATCTTAGTTCCGGCCAGGTGTTGACTTGTCCAATTTGCGAGAGCCGTTGTGCCTCTCCAGTGAGCTGCATCTCGATTGCGCTGAACAGTATGTTATGTTGCCTTGATTTTCTGGGTTTTTGGTGTTTTGTGTTTTTTTTTTTTTTTTTTTTGCACACAAATAGGCGTTTTTGTTCCACAATTGGAGTTTATTTTTGTAACACACAGTAGAGGAAATTTTTTCGCGCACAGTTGGCGTAAATATTTTCAACTGTTGTAGGCTTTTGAGCACTCCCCGTAAGTTCTTGATGTCGGATCGGATTTTTATAGTGATTATTCACTAATTCTATGTAACACACCGATAATAATTCTATGTGTCACACGGATAGAATAACAAGTTCACTTTTACCGATCCTACCGACTGCGCCAATTAAATATTTCGTCTTTCCAAAAGGAAAAAAAAAGATATTGTTTGTTCGTGTTAAAAGCGGGGACTTTATTCGTTGAACGAAAACTTAAAAACTGAAGTACAAAAATGTCTTATAGTAATATTTATAGGCTAAATTTGTGAGCCCTTAAATGGCGTGATCGATATTGATGCGATTTGATTGGCCCGAATTTTAATGCTGAATTAGCGTTCCCACGCTTTTGATTTTTGGGGGACAATTATTATTGCAAGTGTTCAATTGTTTATGAATAAAACGGATTTTATTGGCCTGTGTTTTAATTATGAGTTAGCGTTCACACGCTTTGATTTTAAGGGGGACAATTGTTATTGCAAGTGTCCAAGTGTTTATATAAAAAAACGGATGTTTACTTTAAAGTTATAAATTTTAGGGGGCAAAAAATTTATTAGTTATTGGGTATTGAAGTTGGATATATGACTATATATTCTTGATCAGCATCAACAGCCGAGACGATCTATCCATGTCCGTCTGTCCGTCCATCCGTCCATCCGTCTGTATGAACACCTAGATCTCGGAGACTATAAGAGCTAGAGTCACCAAATTTGGTATGTATTCATAAAGCAAAATAAAGACTGCAAGAACAGATATACAAAACAAAACTGATTTCGCGGTAGAGAAGGTGAACACAAGTACAAAGAAAAGAGCAAAAAATGTTTAAAAATTTATGACAACGGCTGCCTTATTTTCATGGCAAAAGCATCCATGCTGTTTAGCCTTCCTAAGTTGATGCACTTCTATTTGCAGCATATGTACTTACTCTTAAATTCTAACCTCATAGTCTTTATATTTTCTAATATTATTGGTTCAAGTTGATGTAGCCGACGTTCTTCTTCTCTATGTTCTTCATAAGAATAAGACGCTTCTATCATTGCTCGTTTGATTATACCGGGTTCAATATCCGGATATATAATTTCGTTCAACAAAGGTTTGCTTTGATCTTCAGCCTTAAGAGCATTAGAACGTTCATCCATATTTTATTTCAGATTCGGAAAATTTGTATAATATATATATATATCAGTTTTTAAAATGATTATTTATATTATACACAACGCATACTGCCTTAACGACAATTTTATAATATACTAATAGTGGTTGTTTTTAATTAAAAGTGACAAGTGTCACCTGCAACTCAATTACATGTTGGAATAATCAGTAACCTGCAAAGCAAAACTGCATTTTCAATATGATGACGAAAGAACTGTCAGCCAGTACATCCTCTGACAGGAAAACTGTCCTCCAATATCCATTTATAAAGGAAAATGCATTCATCTAGGGTCATATATATATAACCGACAGGTTTGCTAACTTCTCGTGGCGAAGGAGGGCAGCTCATCCTAAACTATGACAACTAGGTGGTCAAGAATCTAAAAAATGGCTTAAAGAGAGTAAACCTTTATAATTTTTGTGTGTGCAGCCCTGTCATGTGCAAGCCATCTGGCAACGCAATCTTCGCATCTCCACTAAGCCATGTCGTTTTGCAAAACACACGTGATTTAACATTTGCCATACATAACTCTGTATCTTTATATATTAATAAATTATCCAAGTACATATTTTAAACTGGCGACGAAGATGGGCTGCTAATTATCATCCGAAATTAAACTGGGAATTATTGACGGAAAACATCAAAGAATTGTCACGCACAAAAGCACACATATGTACGTATGTACATATATACGTTTACATATCTACATGCTGTGGTAAAATTTTGTAAACTTATACACACACACAGTTGCATGGCAGAATCGCATGGGGAGAATCCATTGACCGGCGTTTTTGAAAAAACAACGATTTAATTGATTTAACGAGTGCTAAATATACTCAACGGAACCCAATTATGCCGACAGTTGGAAGCTTGGACTTGGGACAGCGAAATAAATGGGGCTTTAAATATTTCCTGCTTGCCAATGATGTCAAAGACGAGGTTCGCCAAAAAGCATATTTCCTCAAACTGGTCGGAGCACCAGTCTACGAGCTTTTGACATCATTGGCGTTTCCTAACCAGGTCAGTACATTACCGTTAGACCAAATCTAGAAGATTCTAACTGCATCAGCAGCAGCGAGTACAAAGGCTGTCAGACATACTAATGAGGCCATCCACAGTATCAAATCACATCGCCCACAACAACTACATAAATGAAATGGACTACAATGTGCGGGTTGTGCCGCAAGGGCATTCATTCAGTGGGCAGTGACGTGCATATCGCAAGCATTCTGGATATTTTCACTTATTCTCAACAGAACTTGAATGTTACACTGGTCCCCCAGTCACATTAAACATTGATTCAACAGTGCCATCAGTGCGACTACCTCCACGCCTGATTCCATATGCTCTAAAGGGACTAGTCGGAGCTGGATCCCTTATCCAAACGAGGGATTCTTACACCTATGGAATATTCAGATTGGGCTACTCTTATTGTACCAGTTATGAAGGACGGTTCGATTCGTATTTGCGGTTAAGCCGCACTGCCATCAAATACCGGCGATCAACACGTTGCTGGCATTCATTGAAGGTGGATCGATTTTTGCCAAAATTGATTTGGCTCAAGCTTATCAGCAGCTATTAGTCGACGAAAGCTCGTCTTTGTTGCAAACAATCATGCACATAAGGGTGCATTCAAAGCTACTCGATTGCAGCAACTAGATTACATGAACTGTTTTTACGTTTTGATAAAGCCAGACTGCGACTACGCAAGAACAATGTTAATTTGGAGTACCATTCGATAAGTTTTTATACCACACACCCATAGGGTGAAATGGTATATTAAAGTCGCCAAAATGTATGTAACAGGCAGAAGGAAGCTTTTCCGACCCCATAAAGTATATATATTCTTGATCAGCATCAACAGCCGAGACGATCTATCCATGTCCGTCTGTCCGTCCATCCGTCCGTCCGTCTGTATGAACACCTAGATCTCGGAGACTATAAGAGCTAGAGTCACCAAATTTGGTATGTATTCATAAAGCAAAATAAAGACTGCAAGAACAGATATACAAAACAAAACTGATTTCGCGGTAGAGAAGGTGAACACGAGTACAAAGAAAAGAGCAAAAAATGTTTAAAAATTTATGACAACGGCTGCCTTATTTTCATGGCAAAAGCATCCATGCTGTTTAGCCTTCCTAAGTTGATGCACTTCTATTTGCAGCATATGTACTTACTCTTAAATTCTAACCTCATAGTCTTTATATTTTCTAATATTATTGGTTCAAGTTGATGTAGCCGACGTTCTTCTTCTCTATGTTCTTCATAAGAATAAGACGCTTCTATCATTGCTCGTTTGATTATACCGGGTTCAATATCCGGATATATAATTTCGTTCAACAAAGGTTTGCTTTGATCTTCAGCCTTAAGAGCATTAGAACGTTCATCCATATTTTATTTCAGATTCGGAAAATTTGTATAATATATATATATATCAGTTTTTAAAATGATTATTTATATTATACACAACGCATACTGCCTTAACGACAATTTTATAATATACTAATAGTGGTTGTTTTTAATTAAAAGTGACAAGTGTCACCTGCAACTCAATTACATGTTGGAATAATCAGTAACCTGCAAAGCAAAACTGCATTTTTAATATGATGACGAAAGAACTGTCAGCCAGTACATCCTCTGACAGGAAAACTGTCCTCCAATATCCATTTATAAAGGAAAATGCATTCATCTAGGGTCATATATATATAACCGACAGGTTTTCTAACTTCTCGTGGCGAAGGAGGGCAGCTCATCCTAAACTATGACAACTAGGTGGTCAAGAATCTAAAAAATGGCTTAAAGAGAGTAAACCTTTATAATTTTTGTGTGTGCAGCCCTGTCATGTGCAAGCCATCTGGCAACGCAATCTTCGCATCTCCACTAAGCCATGTCGTTTTGCAGAACACACGTGATTTAACATTTGCAATACATAACTCTGTATCTTTATATATTAATAAATTATCCAAGTACATATTTTAAACTGGCGACGAAGATGGGCTGCTAATTATCATCCGAAATTAAACTGGGAATTATTGACGGAAAACATCAAAGAATTGTCACGCACAAAAGCACACATATGTACGTATGTACATATATACGTTTACATATATACATGCTGTGGTGAAATTTTGTAAACTTATACACACACACAGTTGCATGGCAGAATCGCATGGGGAGAATCCATTGACCGGCGTTTTTGAAAAAACAACGATTTAATTGATTCAACGAGTGCTAAATATACTCAACGGAACCCAATTATGCCGACAGTTGGAAGCTTGGACTTGGGACAGCGAAATAAATGGGTCTCATATTTGGAGCGATTTAAATATTTCCTGCTTGCCAATGATGTCAAAGACGAGGTTCGCCAAAAAGCATATTTCCTCAAACTGGTCGGAGCACCAGTCTACGAGCTTTTGACATCATTGGCGTTTCCTAACCAGGTCAGTACATTACCGTTAGACCAAATCGAGAAGATTCTAACTGCATCAGCAGCAGCGAGTACAAAGGCTATCAGACATACTAATGAGGCCATCCACAGTATCAAATCACATCGCCCACAACAACTACATAAATGAAATGGACTACAATGTGCGGGTTGTGCCGGTCCATACGGCCGGCAGCAATGCCATTATCGTGATGCAGTATGTCACGGCTGTGGCCGGAAAGGCCATCTGAAGCGTGTCTGCCGGAATAAAGAATCGTCGAACGATGTTCGTCCCGTAAAGGGCAAATTTCCACTCGGGAAATCGGTAAACCTCATATCTAATCTGCTGAGCCTGAAATTAATGGTCAATCTTGTACTTTTGAAGTGACTTTACGCACTTATGATCGTATCTGGCCAACAACCAAGCCAAAGGTTTACAACTACGTTCCGAGGTGACTACCAACAAAACCCAATCCAGATACTAGGAGTTTTTGATGTATTAATTCATTACAACTAGTCATCGTCACATCAAAAGCGGTTGTAGCGACCTTCTGGGTTGCAACTGTTTTGACCCACTAGGCATCAGTATCAAGGGTATTCATTAAGTGGGCAGTGATGTGCATATCGCAAGCATTCTGGATAATTTCACTTATTCTCAACAGAACTTGAATGTTACACTGGTCCCCCAGTCACATTAAACATTGATGCAACAGTGCCATCAGTGCGACTACCTCCACGCCTGATTCCATATGCTCTAAAGGGACTAGTCGGAGCTGGATCCCTTATGCTAACGAGGGATTCTTACACCTATGGAATATTCAGATTGGGCTACTCTTATTGTACCAGTTATGAAGAAGGACGGTTCGATTCGTATTTGCGGTTAAGCCGCACTGCCATCAAATACCGGCGATTAACACGTTGCTGGCATTCATTGAAGGTGGATCGATTTTTGCCAAAATTGATTTGGCTCAAGCTTATCAGCAGCTATTAGTCGACGAAAGCTCGTCTTTGTTGCAAACAATCATGCACATAAGGGTGCATTCAAAGCTACTCGATTGCAGTTCGGCATTTCGGCATTTCGGCTGTATTGAGAATGTTGTACAGAATATTTCTGGAGTCTTACCATATTTTGATGTCATTGTGGTACTGGGAAAAGCAGAAACGGAATTGGCAACTAGATTACAGGAACTGTTTTGATAAAGCCAGACTGCGAATACGCAAGAACAATGTTAATTTGGAGTACCATTCGATAAGTTTTTATACCATACACCCATAGGGTGAAATGGTATATTAAAGTCGCCAAAATGTATGTAACAGGCAGAAGGAAGCTTTTCCGACCCCATAAAGTATATATATTCTTGATCAGCATCAACAGCCGAGACGATCTATCCATGTCCGTCTGTCCGTCCATCCGTCCGTCCGTCTGTACGAACACCTAGATCTCGGAGACTATAAGAGCTGGAGTCACCAAATTTGGTATGTATTCTTGTGTAATATGTACACTTATAGAGTTTGTTTCAAATATTTCCCACGCCCCCTACCGCCTCCGCAAATGAAATAAAACCGATTTTCTCAAAAACTATTCTAGCTAGAGACACCATGGTTGGTATGTATATTTGATTAGTAGATGCGCACAAATTTTATGTATAAAGATTTTGCAACGCCCCTTCCCGCCCCCGTAATTTCAAAAAACGCGATTATCTACCTCGTGCAATCAAATTTAGCACACTTAAATTTGATACTAATATGAAGCAAAACACCAAACTTGATCAAAATCGGACTAAAAATAGCCAAGTTATGCATATAAACGTTTTTCCATATGGTCAGAGTTGGCCGTTGGCTGGTGGGGGCGCTAGGGTTCTCGTATGCTTGAGTAAGCGAGATACTAAGATATGCTTGTAAAAAGTATGTGAACAGATTTTTTTAAAAATACGAAAATGCATTTGTTATTATTAATTTGAAATATTTGTTTTACTGGTGTATGATATACCTAAGTCGGCAAGACGACTTACATACTTTATTTTTAGGTTTCAAAATTGACTCATCTGGTATCCGACCATGTGCCGATAAAGTCTCGGCAATCAAAGATGCACCTAAGGATAAAAAGCAGCTGCAGGTATTTTTAGGACTACTAAATTTTTATCATGCATTTTTGCCACATAAAGCAACAGTGGCAGAACCTTTACATCGCCTTTTAGATAAAAATGCACTTTGGAAGTGGGACAAACAGTGTGAGAAGTCTTTTTCTACACTTAAGGAACTCACTGGGTTACTAGTACATTACGATGATTCATTGCCACTAGTACTAGCTTGTGATGCGTCACCATATGGACTAGGTGCAGTATTAAGTTACAAAATGCTTGCGATTGTAAAATTTTCTAACCCGCATCCTTCTCGTGTGTGTCGGATATATTATCACTTGCTACAAATAAATATTAATTAGTTTAAAACGAAGTTCTCGCGCGTTTTAATTTCATCACGCACTCACCAGACCCCTAAAGAAATTGGCACCCGCCAAGTTGTACACCACAAATCGTTCCGCCCCTCCACGAACATTGGTCCTTCGAGCCGGATATCCTTCCGCTATTCCAGCTTGCATCGGCGGAATTCCTGATAAGTACAACATTTCTTATTAAAATTCTCATTCACATTATATCCCATTACAAACTTATAAAAGTGTGAGGTTTCCCGCTCCTCCATAGCGACGTACACACTTTTGTATACTTGTATGTACATACCTGTCCTATTCCAAGGGTTACCTGGTATTTCCCGATCATTTTTGTGTTAATGAAGTGCATTTCTTTTCCATTCTTCGAAATTCTGATTGTCCAAAAGTCCAATTGCATAGCAATACATATGTATGTATGTATAAACACAAATATACATACATACATGTAAAAACAGCTGTTTTCTAACCTGCAAGTAGAGGTGTTTAATAATCGAGAATTTATAGAGTACCACTTACCTTTACTTAAAGTGTAAAGCACACTCCACGGGCTGATCATTAGTCCATCGGCATAAACTATTTATGTCAAATAATTTTTAAATCCATACATACAAACTTATACTATACAATATATGTACATACATATGTAATAATTTTTGCCGCGGTAAGCACACTCATACGTACATACATACATATGTACATATGCATGTACATCAGGGGTAGGCACAAAGAGAGCCAACGCAAACTGTCAATGTATGTGTGTGTTTTACACTGCGAGAAAAGAAAAGTGAACAAATATTGCCTCAATCGTTCAGACGAGCGGAACCGACGATCTGCTGCAAAAAAATAAAAAAGAAAACAACCCCTAAATTAATTTTTCCATGTGCATATTTTCAACAAAGCGACATAGATCCACTCGCGTCGAAATGCTGCAAGCGACTAATTCAGATTTTACGCTCTCGAGTGCAATTCGGGTTGACTTCGGCATGCACACAGATTGCAAAACGAGCAATTGCCGAACAAAAGTGCCCGCACGGGCTATGGGTGCCTACCCCTGATGTACATACTGTCGCGGGACGGGAATTGATCACCGAATAATTAGCAGCGGGAGTGACAGTCACCGTCTAGCTATAGCCGTTAGTATCTAGTATTTTATATTTAAGTTATTTGGCGCTGAATGAATATGGCCATACTGTGAAAAGATGGAGTTCAAGTTTAGCTTCCGCGTGTTCTTTCTCTCTTATTGTGTAAGCCGAGAAGGACACACTGCGGTAAGAATAGGTCCTAATTATACTTACACATATACACTTAATATTAATCTTTATAGAATAAAACATCCAATGAATAATTACTTTTAGGCAACGAGATGCGTTTTTAATTCGCAGTCCTATTAGATGGTCTTTACAACGTTGCAACTGGCGACGGAGCTGCGTGTCACCACAGTGGGTGTCAAAGCGAAAGCACTAAGAATAACCACAGTGGGTTATATGTGCAGTCCTATTGGATGGACTATTGAGCGTCGCAACTGGCGACAAAACTAAGAATCACCACAGTGGGTGATATAGGTACAGTCCTATTGGATGGACTATTGAACGTCGCAACTGGCGACGGAGCTGCGTGTCACCACAGTGGGTGTCAAAGCTAAGGAACCAAGAATAACCACAGTGGGTTATATGTGCAGTCCTATTGGATGGACTATTGAGCGTCGCAACTGGCGACAAAACTAAGAATCACCACAGTGGGTGATATATGTACAGTCCTATTGGATGGACTATTGAACGTCGCAACTGGCGACGGAGCTGCGTGTCACCACAGTGGGTGTCAAAGCTAAGGAACCAAGAATAACCACAGTGGGTTATATGTGCAGTCCTATTGGATGGACTATTCAGCGTCGCAACTGGCGACGAATCTAAGAATCACCACAGTGGGTGATATATGTACAGTCCTATTGGATGGACTATTGAGCGTCGCAACCGGCGACGGAATTAAGAATCATTACAGTGAGTAATAAAGCCACAGTCCTAGTGAAGGGACGAGTCAACGTCGAACGCGGTGACATACATACATTGCTGAAGTAACTACTGGAATCACCAAAGTGGGTGATATTCGTGTCAAAAAAGGCACCACCATGACAACCAGACATTCGCCAATCCGGAGGAGCCCCCGGCTGAACGCACTCGAGGCGCTGCAAGAACCAGATGCCGTAATCGACTTGCCTTTAGACACCGGAGAGGACGCAGTTCACGAGGCGCCCACCGCAAATATGAATATCGAGTCCAGCATAGTGGCTGGAATACCCGAAGCTGTTGGCGCTGACGAGCATCATAAAACCGTGTGCAGCGCACAGCCTAGCGGATCCCAAGAAGCAAGATTGCGTGCGAGAATTGCCGAGTTGGAAAGGCAATTACAAATGGTAACAACGCCGGCGACACGTGCGGAGGATCCGCCATCTTTAATTACAGATACAATGCCAGCAACGCATAGGTTAGAATCAGATCGTCCGATTAATGGACAACAGCCACCACTAATAAATACTCGCCCTGAGCTGCCATCGACTATTGGAACAATGCCCCTGACCTCACCAAACACGGTTGGTGGATGGATGGCTAGAAAAATCCTGGAACTGCCAGAGTTCTCGGGACTACCAGAAGATTGGCCAATATTTTACTGCGCGTTCACTGAAACAAATAGTGTGTATGGATGTACGGACTTGGAGAATAATCAGCGTTTGGTTAAAGCTCTTAAGGGCGATGCCCGTGAAACTGTTAAATCACTGCTTATCCACCCCAAAAATGTGAACGCCGTTATAAACCAACTAAGATTCCGTTATGGGCGCCCGGAGCAGCTTGTACGCAATCAGCTACAAAGCGTACGTGAAGTTCAGCCGATACAAGAGCACAGTTTATCAAAGATCATTCCATTTGCTACGCGCGTGAGTAACCTGGTTTTGTTTTTACAATCCATCAACGAGAGCCAACACCTGGCTAATCCAACCCTGTTAGATGAACTAACCTCGAAATTGCCGCTGGACAAGAGAATGGACTGGGCTAGACACGCCGCATCTATAAAGCCTTACCCCACTGTCGTCGACTTTAGCGTCTGGTTAGATGAACTCGCTAACGTGATATGCACAATTGTGGACTCCGATTACAGGGAAGGCAAACGACGAGTACTGTACACGAATTTTGAAGAGGAGATGCGCGTAGAGCAACATGGCCAACCCTGCCCAAACTGTTACGGGTCACACGATATAACCAAATGTGCGGAATTTCGTCTTGCCTCCCCGACTGCGAGATGGAGACTTGTCAAGAAGTACCGTCTATGTTTTTTGTGCTTGAGTCCTGGGCATGTAGTCCGAAAGTGTACCACCAAGCCCAGATGCCATATAGGTGAATGCGGGCGAGCCCACCATAACCTGCTACATGATTTTGAGTCTAATTACAGGCAGACGTCGCGGTCAAAAGCTGGTCATGGAAGCCCCACGAGGCCACGACCAGTAGTCAACAATGGTAAGCAGCTCTCACCGGAACCAAGAAGCCAACGGCCAACCCAACAGATGAACTTAAGTTGTGTTGACACCAACACAACGCAACTATTGTTTCGGATCCTGCCAGTGACGCTTTATGGGCCGAACCGTCGAGTAGAGACATATGCACTGCTTGACGAAGCATCATCGGTAACCATGATCGATGAGGTGCTGCTCAAGGATTTGGGCCTCAATGGAGAACGTAGTCAACTTGCAGTCAAATGGTTCAAAAATATGACAACCCAAGAGCCAACAAAGAGGGTAAATTTACAGATCAGTGGACATGATAAGAACAAGAAGTACGAATTGAAGAATGTGCATGCAGTGGATGGGCTAGATCTGCCAATGCAGACCTTGAATCAGGACTACCTCCAAGTAATCAATTCACAAGCACGTTTCCCAGTTGAGGCATATACTAACGCCGTGCCTAGGATCCTAATAGGCCTGGATCACAAGTACCTTGTCGTGCCATCCAGCACCTGGGAAACCTCCAATCGAGGACCGTACGTGGCCGTTACTAGGTTAGGATGGGATGTTTCTGGGACGTTCCACAAACATCAGCATAGATCTGCACCAAAGCCATGTCTATTTGCCACAACGGACACCGATGAGGTTCATAAGATGGTCAGCGAATACTTTGAACTGGAGAACCTGGGGGTGAAGCCAACTCCACCAGCCCCTTCAGATGACGACATACGGGCACAAAGGATTTTGGACGAGACGACGGTAGAGTTACGCGGGCGGTACCAGACGGGATTAATCTGGAAACGCGACAACGTGAATCTACCTTCCAGTTATAAAATGGCATTAAATAGGTTGGAAACTGTTGAAAGAAAAATGGAAAGAGACAAGCAGTTTGCCCAAGAGTATAAAGGAATGATAAACGATTACATAAGTAAAGGATACGCTCGACGTGTAGAGCGAGAAGAAGACACTGCAGTCGGCAGCAGCAAACTATGGTATTTGCCGCATTTCGCAGTGACGAACCCGAATAAGCCAGGGAAAATTCGGCTAGTCTTTGACGCGGCTGCCAAAGTGGGCAACGTGTCTCTGAATTCAGAGCTATTAAAGGGACCACAGCACTATAGGCCGCTTCTTTCTGTTCTATTCCATTTCAGAGAAGGAGCTGTTGCGGTCACCGGAGACATCAAAGAAATGTTTCACCAGGTCTATGTACAGCCCCAGGACCGACGTGCTCAACGGTTCCTGTGGCGGGATGGAGATAGACAACGAGAAGCTGATGTGTACGAGATGCAGGTGATGACCTTTGGAGCTGCCTGTTCTCCAAGTGCCGCACATCATGTCATGACGCTAAATGCGCTGCGTCACCAACAAATAGAACCACGCGCGGTCAAAGCTATTACAGATTATCACTATGTGGACGATTATGTGGACAGTTTCGCCACTGAGGGCGAAGCTATATCAGTCTCTACCAGGGTCAGAGACATACACAAGTCTGGAGGATGTGTTATGGGATGAACCATTACCAAAGGAACTCAACAGCGCCTTCCAGAAATGGCGCCATCAGTTAGAAGGAGTGGGTCTGTTCCGATGCCCGCGTCACTACTTTGGACTAGAAATGGTGAAGTCAATACAATTACATGTCTTTACTGACGCCAGTGAGTCGGCGTACGCAGCTGTGGCCTACTGGAGGGCGATCTACCAAAATGGGGATGTACGAGTGAGCTTCGTTAGTGGTAAAACGAAATGCGCTCCGATGAGAACCATGTCAGTTCCACGACTGGAGGTGCAGGCAGCGGTGCTGGGTACGCGCTTAATGAACGCTGTGAAGAGTGGACACTGCATGGAGGCGGAAGATGCCATTTTATGGACAGATGCCAAGACGGTGCTGCGTTGGATATGCAGCACTCATAGACGTTATAAGCAGTTCGTCGGTAACAGAATCACAGAAATCTTAGAATCCACAGATGCCTCCCAGTGGAGATGGGTCCCTACCGCGGACAACGTGGCGGATGAGGCGACAAGGTCACAAGGGCAAGCTGACTTTAGCCAGAAATCGAGATGGATGTGCGGGCCTAAATTCTTACAGCAACCACAAGATTTGTGGCCCCAATCAACTACCGATCTAACAGCCATCGAGGTTGCGGCCGATGTCGAAGAGTCACCGTGTGAGTTTGCCTTGGTTGTTGCTAACGACAAATTTATACAATTTCAGAGATTCTCCGAGTACAACCGACTGTTGAGGACTATGGCTTGGGTCCTCAGATTCGTGTGTCGATGCCGTCGTCAGCAGCGTGAACTTGGAAAATATGGATTGACTGCAGCCGAATATGCGGAAGCCGAACTCGTCTTGGTTCGTGTTGCTCAAAGGGAAGCGTTCCCAGACGAGTTGCATCGCCTATCTGCAAACAGACCAGTCCAGACGACGAGTGAGCTAAAGGGACTGCTACCCTACCTTGACGACTTAGCGATTCTACATGCATCTGGGAGAATCGATGCCGCCCAGTGTTTACCGTATGGCGCGAGAAGGCCCATCATTCTCTCGCATAGGCACCCACTGACGGATTTGATCGTTCGTCACTACCATGTAAGGATGAAACATCAGAATGTAAACGCAACGATCACCGAGATCCGCATGAAGTTCTGGATAACGAAAGCACGCCGGGTATTGCAGCGGGTTATCTGGAACTGTGGTGTGTGCAAACTCCAGCGTGCCACCCCTACCCCACCTTTAATGGGTCCGTTGCCTGAAGATCGCCTAACGCCAGGTGGATGGCCATTTGAATACACTGGTTTAGACTATTTCGGACCATTACTTGTGACGGTGGGTCGACGCCAAGAGAAGAGGTGGGTGGCTCTATTCACGTGTTTAAGAACTAGAGCAATTCATCTGGAGCTAGCCCACGACCTGTCAACAGACTCCTGCATACTTGCGATGAGGAATTTTATGTGCCGCCGAGGACCAGTAACTAAACTACGTAGTGACAATGGGAAGAACTTCATCGGCGCAGATAGAGAAGCCAAACGGTTTACCGACGTTTTTGAAGCAGACAAGATCCAGGATGAGCTTGCTACCCGTCGTGTGGAGTGGATTTTTAACTGCCCTCTCAACCCCGCGGAGGAAGGAGTCTGGGAGAGAATGGTCCAATGCGTAAAAAGGGTCTTGGCTCATACAGTAAAGGAGGTAGCCCCGAAGGAATACGTAATGCAAAGCTTACTCATTGAGGCCGAGAACATTGTGAACTCAAGGCCACTGACCCATCTTCCAATTTCAATTGATCAAGAGGCACCTTTGACGCCCAACGACCTTCTAAAGGGGGCGTCCAACATTCCTGACACGCCCACGGAGAGTCAAGAGATGCCTAAACCGTGTGAAACCAGGAAACAATGGCGCATGGCACGACTACTGAGGGATCGGTTCTGGAAACGGTGGGTTCATGATTACCTGCCGACCCTCGTGAGAGAAATGGCGCGAGAAATGGTGCGCGCGCACCCAGCCGATCAGCAAAGATGATGTCGTCTACATCTGTGACCCTGCAACGCCACGACGAGAATGGAGCAAGGGTATAGTCGATGAGGTATACGCCGGAGCAGATGGGATACCTCGGCGAGCAGCTGTAAGAGTCGCCGATGGAAATAGGGTTCACAGGGTAGTACGTCCCGTCTCCAGACTAGCGGTCTTAGATGTGATGCAGTCGTTTCACGGGGGCGGGGATGTCGCGGGACGGGAATTGATCACCGAATAATTAGCAGCGGGAGTGACAGTCACCGTCTAGCTATAGCCGTTAGTATCTAGTATTTTATATTTAAGTTATTTGGCGCTGAATGAATATGGCCATACTGTGAAAAGATGGAGTTCAAGTTTAGCTTCCACGTGTTCTTTCTCTCTTATTGTGTAAGCCGAGAAGGACACAATGCGGTAAGAATAGGTCCTAATTATACTTACACATATACACTTAATATTAATCTTTATAGAATAAAACATACAATGAATTACTTTTAAACGAGATGCGTTTGAATTTAAGACAGCGGTTGTTAAAGGCAAACTATCGGCTGAGAGAGAGCGACACATACCTATGACCACATAAAATTTTAATTTCACCCACGCAAAATTAATTGCAGCCACTCCGATTGGCTTTCCGCAATTTAATAATTCGAAACCTACATAATTAAAATAGGAAACCGTGATCTTCATTAAAAATTTACAATTAATTAAATTCACAAAACATAAACAACGGCAGAACAGCTGACTCCTGGGGGAGCTCGTGCCGTAGGATTTCGACTTACGGATGGAAAGGTCTGACCGCTAGAGCTTGGTTGAAGGACATGTGTGGCCTCTAATACACGGTGGCGATCAGTTAGGAATCCATTCAGGTCGTCCCAGGATGAGACTTCATTTATGCTATCTATGCTTATTCATTGTGTTCATTAAAAAGAGAAGACATTTCTCCTTCTCACTCCTTCTCTATCCTTAAAGTATACAGTCCACTTACAGCTTCGTTTCGATCTCCTCGCTTTAGAGCTCTAATCCCACGAAGTTATTTGTTTCCATTCGATTCGTAATAGCTCAGAGAACACTCTACGATGTCTCTTTCCGACTTTGTTGCCGTGTGCGAGGCATTAACGGGGTTCGAGGCTCGCGAGGCCCAGGCTCGTGCCACTCGTCTCCATTAAAATACACTTAGACCAGCTTAAGTCACTTTGGGCAAAAGTCGAGGCAGAGTTTTCACGATGCTATAAAGCCTTGACGGCTCAAAAGAACGAAGATAGTCCGAAGCACATAGCTACAATTAAAGCTAAAGATGAATATTGTTATATGGTATATGTGCGAGGCGGGACTTTGTTTGGAGAGCGAATCGAGCAGTTGTCCGCGAAAATGGCTCCCCCACCAGTCAGGCTCTCCGTCGATTCCACCCATCAAAGCCACACAGTTCCCCCGTGTGAAGTCGAAATCTTCAACGGGGATAGCCTGGCTTGGCCTACATTCCGTGATTTGTTTACCGCGATTTTTATCCATAATCCAAGCCTAACACAAGTGGAGAAACTTGACCACTTAAGTTGCACAACTCGCGGTGAAGCCAGAGCCATTGTTTCTAGGTCACCCTTGACCAATGAAGGGTTCCAGTCCGCGTGGGATGACCTCACTGCGCGATACGAAAATAATCGATTATTGATTATGAGCCAAGCCAAGCAGCTTCTACAGATCCCAGCTGTAACACAAGAGTCTGGCAAAGCGTTGAGAGAACTGCAGACGTCAATTCAATGTTGCTTAATCGGTCTTGAGCGTTCCGGGGCTCGTACAGACAATTGGGATATCCTTCTCATAGCAATCTGTACGAGCAAAATGCCCAAATCCACCCTTTTGTTGTGGGAACAGTCCGTTCCAAATAAGACCGCCGTCTCATCCTGGGACGACCTGAATGGATTCCTAACTAATCGCCACCGTGTATTAGAGGCCACAGATGTCCTTCAACCAAGCTCTAGCGGTCAGACCTTTCCATCCGTAAGCCGAAATCCTACGGCATGAGCTCGCCCAATTCTTCCAGCAGCCCTCATGTAAACGTGGAAAGTTACTTCGCCTCCACTCGCAACACTGGCCTCCTGGGTACTGCGAGGGTAACTATTCATCATCGTGGCAAGCACTTTCAAATCCGCGCTTTAATTGATATGGGATCCGAAGCGTCCTTTATTTCCCAAAGAATGTTTGAATTGATTAATCCTCCAAGCTGCAAAGTATCAACTAGCATACGCGGCATTGGGCAATGCGATGCTGGTAGCGGCGACAAAGTGTGCCGCTTACAGATTTCTCCTCCTGACGAACCGCTGCGACAGTTCCAAGCAGTCGCCGTGGTGCTGCCTAGTGTAGCTCAAGCACTTCCGTCCCGCTCCGTCCCGAATAAGGTGAAGCAGGATTCGCTTGACCTTCCGCTCGCTGATCCGCAATTTCACCAAAGAGCTCCTGTGGATTTAGTGCTTGTAGCCGAGCTCCTTCCCACTATCCTTGGGGAACGAATCATCAAGAATGTTGGTGATTCTTTCGTGGGCATCGAGACGATGTTCGGATGGGTTCTCTGTGGATCCGTTACTGGAAAATCCAGAAGGTCTCGGTCCACCTCCTCCAGCAGTCCGAAGATGTCTCTAAGGACAGCAGCTCCATCCGATTTAGAACGCAGTTCCAATTGCTTCAGGTGCCGCGTTTGTCAAGGGGCACACGCGCTCCGTCTGTGCCGACAGTTTCGAGGACTACGAGCTGACGACAGGCTGCGGGTAGTCTTGAGCAACGGATACTGCCCGAACTGTTTGGCTCATGAGCATTTCAATGGTTCCTGCAGGAGCACAGCAGGATGCTGTGGCAAGCAACACCACACGCTCTTGCATATCGACAGCTCAGTCGCGTACATCCAACCCAAAGAGCAAAGACCCGAAAGGCACCCGCCTTTCACTCGGACTTCTATCCAGAGGTCATCAGCCATCGTGTCGCCTACTCCATCTGCATCCAAAGTTCCCCCTCCATCACCACCCGTGTCTTGGCGATCCAGAACGCTGCCATCCCCCATTCTTAGACATGTCCACCGAGGCAATTGCAACTTGTTGCAAGGGGGGCGGTATGTTCACGCCACCGTGTGAACAGCAGAGAGTGAGGGGTAGGGTTTTTTCCCCCAACCGAATTCGGTCATACTGAGGAGGGTGATGAGGGGTTCTACTGTGAATCGCCATATTCAATCCAGTACGAGTTTTAATCCGAACACCAGTTCTTCTTTTTTTTGATTTGCCTTTCTTGCGATTGTAAAATTTTCGGGATATATTGTCACTTGCTACAAATAAATATTAATTAGTTTAAAACGAAGTTCTCGCGCGTTTTAATTTCATCACGCCCTCACCAGACCCTAAAGAAATTGGCACCCGCCAAGTTGTACACCACAAATCGTTCCGCCCCTCCACGAACAGTTCCAAATATGCTCTTGAGAGCCGAATGTATTGATTCTGTTACTTGTTGACAGCAATAATGGGAATTTTAATGTTCGTATGGGTATTAGGTTATACAGTTGCAAACGTGACTTTAAATTGAATTGAATTCTTTGCAAATAACTGCAATAACTATCATCTGATTAGTTAGCGTGACATACCATTTCAATGCCTTTACCGCATCGTCTTGGACCTTGGTTATGTTTTTCATTTGTTGTTCCATTAGTTTCATCTGATTTTCAATTGTGGCTTCGTCTCTGCCAATACTTTCGTTGAATCGAGTGATGTTGGTCCTTTGAGCAAATGCTATAGGAAGTGACAACAGCATTACGCAGATCGTCATTGCCAACGGTGGCAGACCGACTGACAAACGTCTTTTTGTCTTTGGTTCTGCAGTGTCCTCGATACCAGGGTCTTCTTTGGAATTGTATTCTGTGTCATCTGGCTCGAATTTACGTTTAGAGCTGTCAAGTCTTTGGGATCGTCTGAGTTTGGGGTTAACGGACGAGAGTTCAGCACAGCTTGAACATTGACAATGATGGTAGACAGTTGTTGAAACGTTAAGTTTGCTGTGGATACGTTTTTTAACAGTAAATGCTTAGCGGACTATAAGGCAGCTTCCCATAATCCTCCTTTTGTGAATGTACAAACTTATATATATTGTGTTTATTAATATTATAGTGGTTCAGTACAAATCTGAGGAGCGATCGTTACAAAGAAGATTATGTAGTTTTGCAGTTGTAATAGCAGTTCCCTCGTAGTCGTAGTTCCTTCATAGTTGTAGTAGTAGTGGTTTCCTTGTAGTTATAGTAGTAGTAGTTCTCTCGTAGTTGTAGTAGTAGTAGTTCCCTGGTGGTTCCCTCGTAGTTGTAGCAGGGAAAAGAGCCGATGTTGTTCCGAAGTAATTAGTAGAACGACTGAGTAGTACAGCTGTTAACATACCTTTTTACAGTGCGACGATAACAGCTTCTTAGAGAGGAATCACATACATAACAACCCGTAACACCCAGATGGGTTAAAGAATTCCGGGAGTTGTCTTTTCCGATTTGGTCTGCGAGGAGTCACTGGAGTCTGGGACAATGGTGTCGGTTCAGACACTTCAGGACAATCGTGTTGATCATCAGGAATCGGGACTACATCTTCAGCAGGTAGTTCGATGGATTGCGTGTGCCGAATAATTTTGGCAGGTGTGGCGACGTTAATCGAAATGACGTTTTATAATACGGCGATCATATAAAAAAACAATGTATTAAATGGGGCCTGTCTGGTAGACAACTTCGCCCTCTATCCACTTCGAAGCGGATGCGTAGTTACGGACCCATAGTTGGTTGGATTTTGTCCAAATATGACTTAAGCTCTCGGTTGCATAGTAATTCTACAGGAGTACGAAAGCTGGATGAAAACATATCGCGCCAGTGCCAGATCTATGTCAAGATTTCTGTCAAACTTTTTTAGGAAATTCTTGGTACTTTGTACAATACGCTCAGCTTGCCCATTTGTAGCAGGATGAAATGGAGCCGACCAAATGTGTCGCATTACGTTGTTGCTCATAAATATCCTGAGCTCTTCAGACGTGAATGCAGTGCCATTATCTAATACTATTTCTTCCGGTAATCCATGCGTTGCAAACAGTTGTCTCAAAAATTTAATGGCAGTAGCAGATGACGTAGATTTTACAACAGGGTCTTCTAGCCATTTCGAAAATGAATCCACTACTAGGAAGAAAAAATTCCCATTAAACGGGACAGCGAAATCTATATGAAGGCCTGACCAAGGTTGTCTGGCAGATTCCTAATGGTGTGTAGCTGTATGAGGTTGTTAGTTTCGGTTTTGCTGTACTATTTCAGCATCAATATTAGGCCACAAAATGTAGCTTCGAGCCATAGCTTTCATTTTTACAATACTCGGGTGCGAATTGCGCGTCCTTCTTAGTTTGCAACGCTAGAGTTTGAGCGCTGACAAGTGGTGTTCCAGCCCATTCAATCATTAACACTTCTTCTGATTTTTTAGGTTCAAGAAGGCATTTTGGTGGTAGTGTTGCCACACCCATGGCGCATTTTTATCCAGCAGACGGTGAAGTGATTTAGCAACGGTTGCCTTATGCGGCAGAAATGCGTGGTAAAAATTGATGAGTCCCAAGAATGCTTGTAATTGTTTTTTATCTTGTGGAGCCGGAGCGGTTTTGATAACTTTGACCTTACCCAGTGCATCGATTTTAAAAGCTAAGAGTTCCACTGACGGAACTCCAAATTGACCCTTGTATATGCGTAAGCGTAGTCCGGCTTCATCGAATCTTGAAGGGACCTCATTAAGACATATATGGATCCTTCTTCAATTGACGACAATAATGAATTCAATGGGTATTAGGATGCCTTGGGAGCAAAGATGGTCTAGTTCTTCTTCATATAACTCTTGAAATGCAAATGGAATGCGTCCCGCTGGTAGTCAGACTGGTGTTGCATCAGTATTGATTTGTAATGATACGGGTGGCCCCAGAAAACGGGCTAATTCAGACGAAAACAGATGCTTATATTTCTCCAGAGTGGCCTCGATTCTAAGTTCAGCGTTAATGGCACGTATTCCTTCTGTGCTGATGCCTAAAGGCATAAACCAGTTGCATCCAAGTAAATTCGATCCGCCGCTTGATGTAACAACCAGTGGAAGATTCTGAATGCATTTATTATTGTACTGTATGGTGCGATGTGGGCATAGTTTCCGTAAGTGAGCACCCCCACAACCATCGCATGGCTGGTAGTGCTGATTGGGACGGCTTGAAAAGATGGCGTTGGTCTGGACTTCGTGTATCGACTTAGTGCTCTCAGCTGTATTTCGCATGGCTAAAGCGCTAAGGGCGGCCAGAAGATACAGCTCAAAACGCTGCTTGTAGGTTGTCCGTTTGTTTGGGTGATTTAAGTCCAATGGTTCTAACTGACCCACTCCTGACATGATCACTGATTTATTTGTTGTTTTGCGTTCTGTAGCAATATCCACTTTGGCGTGTTTTTACTCATCTGATTCCAAATCAGACATAAGTAGTTGAACTACTAGTAGTTCACCCAAACATACGGAAAATAAAGTATGAAAATTGGGAGAATCGGACCACTATATCATATAGCTCTGGAGGAAACATTTTTGCAAAAATTGCAAAAATTGGAGTATCGCCATGAAATTTACCAATATGATAGTATTATAGATAAAATCTCAGATCCCAAAATTTGAATCTGATCGGATGTATAGAACACAAGTTACAGCCGATATAAATCGGTTCAACTTGCTGCCTACTACGTCATCATCAAATCAACAGAGCACTCATGCACACATACAGACGCAACGCTACATAAACTATATGTGTATGTGTTCGAGTCGCGGCATGCGTGTAAAAGGGGATGGGGAAGAAGAAGAAGAAATTGAAATGATATTTGAAAGGTTCTGTGCATTAATGAATTGAGATACAGAAAAAGAGTTTGGAACATGTAAAAATATTATGGCCATGGACTGCAAGGGTATATAAACTTCGGCACAGCCGATGTTAGCTTCTTTGATAGAATTTAGAATTAATTGTGTTAAGTCGAGAAGATATCGGACAAATGGGCGCCGTCACAGTTATTGTGGCTCGTGCAGTATGTGCTGTTGCTCCGTCTTGTTGGAACCACATATCCACTAGTCCTAATTCGTCCAGTTGTCGTTTGACCCGCGGCGTTGATTTTGGTCGAAAAATCGTCCACTTGAGGATAGCTTGGGCATAAGTTACGCGCGTTTGGCGATCAGTCGGCAGCAGCTGATGCACGGACTGAACTTTGTAGCGAAACATGTTCAAATCTTTCACCAAAATTCGTTGCAGGGACGGCGGCTGAGGCCCAATTGCGTGGCACGTCGTCTGGTCGATGTTTCGGGGCTCATTTCGACGTTCTCGGCTACAGCGGCAATATTCTCGGCAGAACGGGCACTCCGGGGCCGGCCACTGTTGGCAACGTCTCGTGTGATCCCATGCTCTTAAAGGTTAGTTTTTTCAGACATCGAGGATTGGTAACTTTACTGCTGGTCTGGAGAGGACACCTAGTTGTATCTGTACCTTCGCCTGGCGGACTTGGTCACTTCGATCACTCGACCCTTTTGTCCAGGTATTCCGACGCTGATTATCGTCAACTATTTGTACGATGGCCCCTACGCCAATTGACTTTACCTTTTAATGCCACTTGGACCGTCGTGTTGTGTTTGGTAGCATATCTTTGACCCAGCGCTTCCAAAATAGGTTGGAAAACATCTCACTCTGGCGGAGCGAACATTTATAGTAATTTGTTCAAAGTCGCAAATCAGTTTTGCTCCATTTGATGAACCGAGCAGCAGGTGATTTGGCGTAATAGCCGTCATTTCCACCTCTGCCATGGCGGTAAGAAGACTTTCATCTGAGAATCATTGATTTGGTGTTATACGATATAAAACGGTTTTGATGGAACGCTTTAAGCGCTCCCAGGCTACTCCCATATGAGGAGATGGCGGTGGGTTGAAGTACCACGATATTTCCTGCGGCGACAATTCTTGATGCATCTTTGCATCATCCAGGTGAAGTTTTGTAGCTTTGTAGCCCAATGTTGGTGTTCAATAAAAGACGTTAGTATTTCTTCAATTTATTTAATGTTTATTTAATTATACAAAAATAGTGGAGTGAGACTACAAAGGTAGAGATTTGAGGGCCAAAGATACAGCGATGCACACCCGATGTAACTACAATTGGTATCTGATCTTACTAAGAATAATGCATTTCTTTTATAGTGCATCTTCGTAACTTATGTTGTTGTTGGCGCTGCTTTTGTTGGGCCAATGATGAAGTTGCCCATTCGCACAAATGACAATTTTATTGTGTCTGTCGTAGCTATACGGTGACCTGTTATTCGGATAACAGAACTCCTTGCTGTACACGTCGGGTCTATACTTAACAATCCAGTCTTCTTGATAGTAACACCTTGTATATTATTGTTGCAGGTCACTGTGAGTTCAATTCGTCTGGTGGTGGCAAATATCCACTGATTTTTGTGATACATGTCGTACCACACGAATGACCTGTTTGTGTGTTGTATTTGACAAGTTGATGATTTTGTACTTTTGAATAACTGGAACTCACAGTTGCTGTTAGCCGTAAACGTCGTTTGTTTATCAAAACCAAATATATTGCTCATTTTTGAGCTGATGGCATCGTTCCAAATATGCTCTTGAGAGCCGAATGTATTGATTCTGTTACTTGTTGACAGCAATAATGGGAATTTTAATGTTCATAGTTACAATAACATGAGTTCCAATTGCTGGAATGGGTATATGGTTATACAGTTGCACTGCCTGCGTTGCCACTAATGGAAACGTGACTTTAAATTGAATTGAATTCTTTGCAAATTTCCTGCAATAACTATCATCTGATTAGTTAGCGTGATATACCATTTCAATGCCTTTACCGCATCGTCTTGGACCTTGGTTATGTTTTTCATTTGTTGTTCCATTAGTTTCATCTGATTTTCAATTGTGGCTTCGTCTCTGCCAATACTTTCGTTGAATCGAGTGATGTTGGTCCTTTGAGCAAATGCTATAGGAAGTGACAACAGCATTACGCAGATCGTCATTGCCAACGGTGGCAGACCGACTGACAAACGTCTTTTTGTCTTTGGTTCTGCAGTGTCCTCGATACCAGGGTCTTCTTTGGAATTGTATTCTGTGTCATCTGGCTCGAATTTACGTTTAGAGCTGTCAAGTCTTTGGGATCGTCTGAGTTTGGGGTTAACGGACGAGAGTTCAGCACTGCTTCAACATTGACAATGATGGTAGACAGTTGTTGAAACGTTAAGTTTGCTGTGGATACGTTTTTTAACAGTAAATGCTTAGCTGACTTTAAGGCAGCTTCCCATAATCCTCCTTTTGTGAATGTACAAACTTATATATATTGTGTTTATTAATATTATAGTGGTTCAGTACAAATCTGAGGAGCGATCGTTACAAAGAAGATTATGTAGTTTTGCAGTTGTAATAGCAGTTCCCTCGTAGTAGTAGTAGTTCCTTCATAGTTTTAGTAGTAGTGGTTTCCTTGTAGTTATAGTAGTAGTAGTTCCCTCGTAGTTGTAGTAGTAGTAGTTCCTTGGTGGTTCCCTCGTAGTTGTAGCAGGGAAAAGAGCCGATGTTGTTCCGAAGTAATTAGTAGAACGACTGAGTAGTACAGCTGTTAACATACCTTTTTACAGTGCGACGATAACAGCTTCTTAGAGAGGAATCACATACATAACAACCCGTAACACCCAGATGGGTTAAAGAATTCCGGGAGTTGTCTTTTCCGATTTGGTCTGCGACGAGTCACTGGAGTCTGGGACAATGGTGTCGGTTCAGACACTTCAGGACAATCGTGTTGATCATCAGGAATCGGGACTATATCTTCAGCAGGTAGTTCAATGGATTGCGTGTGCCGAATAATTTTGGCAGGTGTGGCGACGTTAATCGAAATGACGTTTAATAATACGGCGATCATATAAAAAAACAATGTATTAAATGGGGCCTGCCTGGTGGACAACTTCGCCCTCTATCCACTTCGAAGCGGATGCGTAGTTACGGACCCATAGTTGGTTGGATTTTGTCCAAATATGACTTAAGCTCTCGGTTGCATAGTAGTTCTACAGGAGTACGAAAGCTGGCTGAAAACATATCGCGCCAGTGCCAGATCTATGTTAAGATTTCTGTCAAACTTTTTTAGGCAATTCTTGTTACTTTGTACAATACGCTCAGCTTGCCCATTTGTAGCAGGATGAAATGGAGCCGACCAAATGTATCGCATTACGTTGTTGCTCATAAATATCCTGAGCTCTTCAGACGTGAATGCAGTGCCATTATCTAATACTATTTCGTCCGGTAATCCATGCGTTGCAAACAGTTGTCTCAAAAATTTAATGGCAGTAGCAGATGACGTAGATTTTACAACAGGGTCTTCTAGCCATTTCGAAAATGAATCCACTACTAGGAAGAAAAAATTCCCATTAAACGGGACAGCGAAATCTATATGAAGGCCTGTGTATGCGTTCGAGTCGCGGCATGCGTGTAAAAGGGGATGGGGAAGAAGAAGAAGAAATTAAAATGATATTTGAAAGGTTCTGTGCATTAATGAATTGAGATACAGAAAAAGAGTTTGGAACATGTAAAAATATTATGGCCATGGACTGCAAGGGTATATAAACTTCGGCACAGCCGATGTTAGCTTCTTTGATAGAATTTAGAATTAATTGTGTTAAGTCGAAAGGATATCGGACAAATGGGCGCCGTCACAGTTATTGTGGCTCGTGCAGTATGTGCTGTTGCTCCGTCTTGTTGGAACCACATATCCACTAGTCCTAATTCGTCCAGTTGTCGTTTGACCCGCGGCGTTGATTTTGGTCGAAAAATCGTCCACTTGAGGATAGCTTGGGCATAAGTTACGCGCGTTTGGCGATCAGTCGGCAGCAGCTAATGCACGGACTGAACTTTGTAGCGAAACATGTTCAAATCTTTCACCAAAATTCGTTGCAGGGACGGCGGCTGAGGCCCAATTGCGTGGCACGTCGTCTGGTCGATGTTTCGGGGCTCATTTCGACGTTCTCGGCTACAGCGGCGATATTCTCGGCAGAACGGGCGCTCCGGGGCCGGCCACTGTTGGCAACTTCTCGTGTGATCCCATGCTCTTAAAGGTTAGTTTTTTCAGACATCGAGGATTGGTAACTTTACTGCTGGTCTGGAGAGGACACCTAGTTGTATCTGTACCTTCGCCTGGCGGACTTGGTCACTTCGATCACTCGACCCTTTTGTCCAGGTATTCCGACGCTGATTATCGTCAACTATTTGTACGATGGCCCCTACGCCAATTGACTTTACCTTTTAATGCCACTTGGACCGTCGTGTTGTGTTTGGTAGCATATCTTTGACCCAGCGCTTCCAAAATAGGTTGGAAAAACATCTCACTCTGGCGGAGCGAACATTTATAGTAATTTGTTCAAAGTCGCAAATCAGTTTTGCTCCATTTGATGAACCGAGCAGCAGGTGATTTGGCGTAATAGCCGTCATTTCCACCTCTGCCATGGCGGTAAGAAGACTTTCATCTGAGAATCATTGATTTGGTGTTATACGATATAAAACGGTTTTGATGGAACGCTTTAAGCGCTCCCAGGCTACTCCCATATGAGGAGATGGCGGTGGGTTGAAGTACCACGATATTTCCTGCGGCGACAATTCTTGATGCATCTTTGCATCATCCAGGTGAAGTTTTGTAGCTTTGTAGCCCAATGTTGGTGTTCAATAAAAGACGTTAGTATTTCTTCAATTTATTTAATGTTTATTTAATTATACAAAAATAGTGGAGTGAGACTACAAAGGTAGAGATTTGAGGGCCAAAGATACAGCGATGCACACCCGATGTAACTACAATTGGTATCTGATCTTACTAAGAATAATGCATTTCTTTTATAGTGCATCTTCGTAACTTATGTTGTTGTTGGCGCTGCTTTTGTTGGGCCAATGATGAAGTTGCCCATTCGCACAAATGACAATTTTATTGTGTCTGTCGTAGCTATACGGTGACCTGTTATTCGGATAACAGAACTCCTTGCTGTACACGTCGGGTCTATACTTAACAATCCAGTCTTCTTGATAGTAACACCTTGTATATTATTGGTGGTGGCAAATATCCACTGATTTTTGTGATACATGTCGTACCACACGAATGACCTGTTTGTGTGTTGTATTTGACAAGTTGATGATTTTGTACTTTTGAATAACTGGAACTCACAGTTGCTGTTAGCCGTAAACGTCGTTTGTTTATCAAAACCAAATATATTGCTCATTTTTGAGCTGATGGCATCGTTCCAAATATGCTCTTGAGAGCCGAATGTATTGATTCTGTTACTTGTTGACAGCAATAATGGAAATTTTAATGTTCATAGTTACAATAACATGAGTTCCAATTGCTGGAATGGGTATATGGTTATACAGTTGCACTGCCTGCGTTGCCACTAATGGAAACGTGACTTTAAATTGAATTGAATTCTTTGCAAATTTCCTGCAATAACTATCATCTGATTAGTTAGCGTGACATACCATTTCAATGCCTTTACCGCATCGTCTTGGACCTTGGTTATGTTTTTCATTTGTTGTTCCATTAGTTTCATCTGATTTTCAATTGTGGCTTCGTCTCTGCCAATACTTTCGTTGAATCGAGTGATGTTGGTCCTTTGAGCAAATGCTATAGGAAGTGACAACAGCATTACGCAGATCGTCATTGCCAACGGTGGCAGACCGACTGACAAACGTCTTTTTGTCTTTGGTTCTGCAGTGTCCTCGATACCAGGGTCTTCTTTGGAATTGTATTCTGTGTCATCTGGCTCGAATTTACGTTTAGAGCTGTCAAGTCTTTGGGATCGTCTGAGTTTGGGGTTAACGGACGAGAGTTCAGCACTGCTTCAACATTGACAATGATGGTAGACAGTTGTTGAAACGTTAAGTTTGCTGTGGATACGTTTTTTAACAGTAAATGCTTAGCTGACTTTAAGGCAGCTTCCCATAATCCTCCTTTTCTGAATGTACAAACTTATATATATTGTGTTTATTAATATTATAGTGGTTCAGTACAAATCTGAGGAGCGATCGTTACAAAGAAGATTATGTAGTTTTGCAGTTGTAATAGCAGTTCCCTCGTAGTAGTAGTAGTTCCTTCATAGTTTTAGTAGTAGTGGTTTCCTTGTAGTTATAGTAGTAGTAGTTCCCTCGTAGTTGTAGTAGTAGTAGTTCCTTGGTGGTTGCCTCGTAGTTGTAGCAGGGAAAAGAGCCGATGTTGTTCCGAAGTAATTAGTAGAACGACTGAGTAGTACAGTAGAATCACATACATAACAACCCTTAACACCCAGATGGGTTAAAGAATTCCGGGAGTTGTCTTTTCCGATTTGGTCTGCGACGAGTCACTGGAGTCTGGGACAATGGTGTCGGTTCAGACACTTCAGGACAATCGTGTTGATCATCAGGAATCGGGACTACATCTTCAGCAGGTAGTTCAATGAATTGCATGTGCCGAATAATTTTGGCAGGTGTGGCGACGTTAATCGAAATGACGTTTAATAATACGGCGATCATATAAAAAAAACAATGTATTAAATGGGGCCTGTCTGGTAGACAACTTCGCCCTCTATCCACTTCGAAGCGGATGCGTAGTTACGGACCCATAGTTGGTTGGATTTTGTCCAAATATGACTTAAGCTCTCGGTTGCATAGTAGTTCTACAGGAGTACGAAAGCTGGCTGAAAACATATCGCGCCAGTGCCAGATCTATGTTAAGATTTCTGTCAAACTTTTTTAGGCAATTCTTGTTACTTTGTACAATACGCTCAGCTTGCCCATTTGTAGCAGGATGAAATGGAGCCGACCAAATGTGTCGCATTACGTTGTTGCTCATAAATATCCTGAGCTCTTCAGACGTGAATGCAGTGCCATTATCTGATACTATTTCGTCCGGTAATCCATGCGTTGCAAACAGTTGTCTTAAGAATTTAATGGCAGTAGCAGATGACGTAGATTTTACAACAGGGTCTTCTAGCCATTTCGAAAATGAATCCACTACTAGGAAGAAAAAATTCCCATTAAACGGGACAGCGAAATCTATATGAAGGCCTGTGTATGCGTTCGAGTCG
>JAEIFP010000166.1:0-102983 GCA_018903935.1 Drosophila insularis | reverse complement strand
ATGTCCGTAAAGTTAGCGACGCTGTTAAGTTTGAGTTAGCGACGGTCCTCTGTTAACCCTCTGTTAACTTTTTTGCAATTTTTAATTTTTAATTTTTTCGTTGTTTATTAACTTTTTTGAATGAAATAAACTTTTATTTTGTTAAGCAAATCAAAATCTATTGATTTAACTTGTTTTTGGGGAGTTTTAATCGTTCCTAGTATTAAAAATTTGGACTGAAAAAATCAGGTCCCCACGTTTTGGAGCATAGCTCCACTCTGGGTCACCATCAAGGAATGCACGGTACGCCAAATGAGCGCTAGATATTCAAGAGTGTCTCCAGAAACTTTTATCAAAATCTACTGAGCAGTTTTTGAGAAAATCGCTTATCAGTGGAGCAACCTATGATTTTGCTCCATACAAAAATCGTAAAAAAAAAATTCATTCGTATTTGAGCTCGAATATCTCAGTTCAGAGCCAGCATCAAGCAATGGACGGTAGCTTGTTCGATTGGGGGATATTTCAAGAGTGTCCCATAAAAGTTTTATCAACATCTACTGAGCAGTTTTTGAGAAAAAGCCCCAAAAGTGTAGGTGCTTTTTTGTGGGCACTTTTACTGATAAGGGTGGCGCGAGCTCCGGAAACGGAACCACTTGCCGGAACCAATGAACCAGTAAACTTAGAACTGCCAAGTTCTAAGGGTCCGATTTTCGTCGTTATCTCTCCTAGCCAGCATCAAGCAATGTACGGTATCTCATTCGATTGGGCATAAAATAATTTATATATGGGCGAAGTTTAATCAAAATCTACTGAGCCGCTTTTGAGAAATTCGAAAAAGAAAATTTAAAAATTTTGAAGATGGCAGTTGGTGCATATCGATATGAATGGGCACGTTGATCGATGTATTTCATCGAATTGGCTGCCCTCTCTAAAAATCGTCGTTATTTCTCCTAGCCAGCATCAAGCAATGCACGGTATCTCATTCGATTGGGCATAAAATAATCTATATATGGGCCAAGTTTAATCAAAATCTACTGAGCCGTTTTTGAGAAATTCGAAAAAGAAAATTTAAAAATTTTGAAGATGGCAGTTGGTGCATATCGATATGAATGGGCACGTTGATCGATGTATTTCATCGAATTGGCTGCCCTCTCTAAAAATCGTCGTTATCTCTCCTAGCCAACATCAAGCAATGCACGGTATCTCATTCGATTGGGCATAAAATAATCTATATATGGGCCAAGTTTAATCAAAATCTACTGAGCCGTTTTTGAGAAATTCGAAAAAGAAAATTTAAAAATTTTGAAGATGGCAGTTGGTGCATATCGATATGAATGGGCACGTTGATCGATGTATTTCATCGAATTGGCTGCCCTCTCTAATCGTAGTTTGGAATAGTGAGTAGCTAAGGGGGTATTTCCATGTGCTCATCAAAGGGGATTTATGGGCAAATATTTACCCTACAAATAGAACATGAATTTGGTGTGAAATATTTAGATATATGCATGTACATATGCATGTAATATATGCATGTAAATCTAAAAATAAAATAAACAAAGTAATTCATATATATACATATATATATGTTTAAATATGTATTAAAAATAATATAATTTACAAGTAAAAAATAAAATTAAAAACAAAAAAATTTCAATACTATACCCCCTTAAATATATCGTTTAGTTTATATTTGACCCGAATTTACAAGAGCATGCCATGTAAATGTAAATGTCATTTACACTTTTTTCACATATGTACATAAATGCTTTTTTAACCAAATTATTTCTAATTTTTAATCACAATTTTTTTCATATCATTTTTGTTAGTATTATTTCGAAAGACGTTTCCTGGACGCATACCACTGTGCATCGCCTTTTTTGTATTTTTATATGTGAGACACATATTTTACTATTATCTTATTAGATTTATTCAACCCCTGCAACAACGAGTCGCTTGGTGCTGTTAGCTAATGGCTTCTTCCAAATTAGGTAAACTCGGTGTGTAGGATGTGTAGGTTCGGACCCGCACGGGGTTTTTTTTTTTGTCTATTTTTTTCTTTTTTTTTTTAATTTATTATAAGGATATGACAGAAGTCAAATAGTGTCAGTATCAATACATATATATTTATAAATTTACAAAACAAAAAATTAAAATTAAGCCAAAAAAAGTATATGGGGAGCATGTATATGATACGTATGTATATATAAAATACATACGGGTTCGAATCCTAGTGGAGGTTTTATAATTTTTATTTTTACGTGCATCTTTTTCATATGCATATATAAAATAGGTAGAGGTTCGAATCCTAGCGGAGGAGAGTTTTTTTTTTTTATTCAAAATTTCTTTCTATGCTTTTAATTTCTTTCTCGTAATTAAGAAAGTTGTTTTTTCTTTTTTGTAGTAGTGCGAATGAATTTGTTTTGTTAATAATTTAAATAAACAACGAGAATAAACTACCAGAATGCTACAATGGTTCAAGTCTTATTTGTTTACAGCAAATTTGTTTGCAGTTCCACGAACATACATGTATGTACGTCATCACTACAATTCTCCTTTAAATGAGAAAGACAAATTTAAAAATTACATATTTCATTAAGTTTATTCATATTTTTAAGGAAAGCCTACTAAGAAAAAATCAAAATGTTTTTATTACAAATTCAAAACTGAACGGCAACTTGCCTTTGCCGAACAAATATATACCCTTACATTTATGCATATTTCTCGAAAACCTTTCACACATTCCGAATAAAATTCTATGCACATATTCCTAAAAGTCCAATGATCATTCTGGCATTCAATGTCCATTGAGCTGTGTTCTTGGAAAAGTGTTCATTCTCGCCAAAGTCGGCGCATATTTCTGGCATATTTTGTATGGGGATATAATAGGTGGAAGAAGAAGAGCGCTGAGCAGCGAGTCTCAAAATGAGCCGCGAGTCTCAAAATGAGCCGCGAGTCTCAAAACGAGCCGCGAGTCTCAAATGAGCCGCGAGTCTCAAATGAGCCGCGAGTCTCAAATGAGCCGCGAGCATGAAAACAGAGCGGCGAATTGCCATTGCTGAGGCGAAATTTATTTCTTCGAGGCGCCTATATATTTATGCATATTTCTCGAAAACCTTTCACACATTCCGAATAAAATTCTATGCACATATTCCTGAAAGTCCAATGATCATTCTGGCATTCAATGTCCATTGAGCTGTGCCCTTGGAAATTTTGTGCAACTCGCCAAAGTTGGCGCATATTTTTTGAATTTTTTGTATGGGGATATAAAAAGGGGAAGAAGAAGAGAATTGAGGCGAATTGTCTTTGCTGAAAAAATATTTATTTTTCCGAGGCACCCATGTATTTTTACAAATTTCTCGAAAACTGTTCACACATTCTCAATGAAACTTTGCCCACATATTATAGAAAGTCCATTCATGATTCTGGCGTTCAATCTTCATAACAATCCGAATGTGATAGTCTTTCTGATAATTTAAGTACATAAGTGACCGATATGTAGGCAGAGGGTATTATAAAATTGGTCAGATGTTTGTAACGCACAGAAGGAGACGTTTCCGACCCTATAAAGTATATATATTCTTGATCAGCATGAGAAGCTGAGTTGATATAGCCATGTCCGTCTGTGCGTATGCGTTTTACTCAGCCATCTTAAGAGCTATCGGGATGAAATTTTTTTTGGGGGCTTTTATATCATATAGCTCTGGAGGAAACAGTTTTGGAAAAATTGCAAAAATTGGAGTATCGCCATGAAATTTACCAATATGATAGTATTATATATAAAATCCCAGATCCCAAAATTTGAATCTGATCGGATATATAGAACACAAGTTACAGCCGATATAAATCGGTTCGGCTAACTGCCTACTACGTCATCATCAAATCAACAGAGCACACGCATGCACACATACAGACGCAACGCTACATAAACTATATGTGTATGCGTGCGAATCGCAGCAAGCGTGTAAAAGGGGATGGGGAAGAAGAAGAAGAAATTGAAATGATATTTGAAAGGTTTTGTGCATTAATGAATTGAGATACAGAAAAAGAGTTTGGAACATGTAAAAATATTATGGCCATGGACTGCAAGGGTACATAAACTTCGGCACAGCCGAAGTTAGCTTCTTTGATATTTTTTAAATTTATTTCTTTTCCGATATATTTCGGTTGCGCAGCGGCAACCGTCTTCAGGGCACCTACAATAAAATACGAACACATTTAACAATTGTGTGACATTTAACCATTTTGTAACATACATTATTTAACACGTCAGTACCGTTCGACGTGGAGTTAAGATCTAATTCTTGTCAAGTAAATGTCTGTATATGTGAGCGCAGTTGTCGGTATCAGTCTTAAAGTTAAGTCGTGTGGCGCTCGGTGTATTGATGATATGTAGCATCTCCATGGTAAACCTTTTGTTGTAGTGCCGCTCTTCATCTAATATTGTTGTCTCTTCGAAATTCGGTGCATGGCCACTAGTTGCACAGTGTGTCATTAGTGCTGTTTTTGGTGTGTCTGAGTAATGTCACATTTTATAGTCAGATTTGTGTTGGGAAATCCAAGTTATACCCTTGCAGAGGGTATTATAAAATTGGTCAGATGTTTGTGACGCACAGAAGGAGACGTTTCCGACCCTATAAAATATATATATTCTTGATCAGCATGAGAAGCTGAGTTGATATAGCCATGTCCGTCTGTCCGTCCGTCTGTGCGTATGCGTTTTACTCAGCCATCTTAAGAGCTATCGGGATGAAATTTTTTTTGGGGGCTTTTAATAACCTGGGAAAGATAAAGTATGAAAACTGGCAGAATCGGACCACTATATCATATAGCTCTGGAGGAAACATTTTTGCAAAAATTGAAGTATCGCCATGAAATTTACCAATATGATAGTATTATATATAAAATCTCAGATCCCAAAATTTGAATCTGATCGGATATATAGAACACAAGTTACAGCCGATATAAATCGGTTCGGCTAGCTGCCTACTACGTCATCATCAAATCAACAGAGCACACGCATGCACAGATACAGACGCAACGCTACATAAACTATATGTGTATGCGTGCGAATCGCAGCAAGCGTGTAAAAGGGGATGGGGAAGAAGAAGAAGAAATTGAAATGATATTTGAAAGGTTTTGTGCATTAATGAATTGAGATACAGGAAAATAGTTTGGAACATGTAAAAATATTATGGCCATGGACTGCAAGGGTACATAAACTTCGGCACAGCCGAAGTTAGCTTCTTTGATATTTTTTCAATTTATTTCTTTTCCGAGTTTGGAACATGTAAAAATATTATGGCCATGGACTGCAAGGGTACATAAACTTCGGCACAGCCGAAGTTAGCTTCTTTGATATTTTTTAAATTTATTTCTTTTCCGATATATTTCGGTTGCGCAGCGGCAACCGTCTTCAGGGCACCTACAATAAAATACAAACACATTTAACAATTGTGTGACATTTAACCATTTTGTAACATACATTATTTAACACGTCAGCACCGTTCGACATGGAGTTAAGAACTAATTCTTGTCAAGTAAATGTCTGTATATGTGAGCGCAGTTGTCGGTATCAGTCTTAAAGTTAAGTCGTGTGGCGCTCGGTGTATTGATGATATGTAGCATCTCCATGGTAAACCTTTTGTTGTAGTGCCGCTCTTCATCTAATATTGTTGTCTCTTCGAAATTCGGTGCATGGCCACTAGTTGCACAGTGTGTCATTAGTGCTGTTTTTGGTGTGTCTGAGTAATGTCACATTTTATAGTCAGATTTGTGTTGGGAAATCCTAGTTATACGCTTGCAGAGGGTATTATAAAATTGGTCAGATGTTTGTAACGCACAGAAGGAGACGTTTCCGACCCTATAAAATATATATATTCTTGATCAGCATGAGAAGCTGAGTTGATATAGCCATGTCCGTCTGTCCGTCCGTCTGTGCGTATGCGTTTTACTCAGCCATCTTAAGAGCTATCGGGATGAAATTTTTTTTGGGGGCTTTTTATTACCTGGGAAAAATAAAGTATGAAAATTGGGAGAATCGGACCACTATATCATATAGCTCTGGAGGAAACATTTTTGCAAAAATTGAAGTATCGCCATGAAATTTACCAATATGATAGTATTATATATAAAATCTCAGATCCCAAAATTTGAATCTGATCGGATATATAGAACACAAGTTACAGCCAATATAAATCGGTTCGGCTAGCTGCCTACTACGTCATCATCAAATCAACAGAGCACACGCATGCACACATACAGACGCAACGCTACATAAACTATGTATATGTGTATGCGTGCGAGTCGCGGCATGCGTGTAAAAGGGGATGGGGAAGAAGAAGAAAAAACTGAAATGATATTTGAAAGGTTTTGTGCCTTAATGAATTGAGATACAGAAAAAGAGTTTGGAACATGTAAAAATATTATGGCAATGGACTGCAAGCGTATATAAACTTCGGCACAGCCGATGTTAGCTTCTTTGATATTTCTTTTCTTAAATTTGATTCGAGCTTCTGCTCTCTGACGTGACGGTCGTCTTTTTGCATAGCTCCTGAGTTTTTATACCCTTGCGGAAGGTATTATAAAATTGGTCAGATGTTTGTAACGCACAGAAGGAGACGTTTCCGACCCTATAAAGTATACATATTTTTTGATCAGCATGAGAAGCTGAGTTGATATAACCATGTCCGTCTGTCCGTCTGACCGCCTGTCCGTCCGTCTGTGCGTATGCGTTTTACTCAGCCATCTTAAGAAATTTACCAATATGATAGTATTATATAAGTTAAGACCAGGCATGCTATAAACCTATAAATATTTTATGACCGCGCCCACACTCATCTTACAATAGTCAAGACTCGTCATAATGGGCATCGGCACAAACAATAACTACCAGACTAAACATTCCTATGGGAATGGTGTCGTGTTCAGTACATCAGACAGCAAGTCGCCCAATTCTACAATTCGGCAATAAACAGATCAAGTTCGGTACACCAGACTTCAAGTCGCCTAAATCAATTCATCGATAAACAGATCCCACGCCAGCGTTGGACTTTTGGACTCAGCAGACGTCGCTGTCACCAACGACGCCCAATACCAGAGGCTTCATCCAAACATAATCGATCAACCCAAAGTCAGTCTTCAACCTGAGTGCAACTTGTAACTTCGTTGGAGCTCCGCGATCCTTGTTCATAGTAGTTGTCTTAAAGTCTTCCAGTAAATTAAAAGATTTGTGAACGTAAAACTAATAAAGATTTTTAAATAAATTTTATTTTTTTCCTACGGAGAACAAGGAAAGTGTTAATTGGCGCCCGAGCAGGGACCCTGCTAAACAAAACTTGATCGAGTGTTAGTGAAAGATATCAGTGATCGTGACCAATAAAACGCGTTAAATGCCTTAAGTGTCAACGAAAAAAAACATTGTATCGAACTACGCTAAGAATCAGACAGGGTCAAAAATTCAATCGCTGCAATTTCCTCCAAGATCCGTTCCGAGGAAAACTGATAACCCGAAAGTGTTTGCCCAGGAGCGTTAGTACCTTCAACGTTGGAAAAGCGAGCCCTCCTACAAGCCGATCAGTAAAGCACCGAAGATGCTAGTAATAATGTAAGTTAAGAAGATTAGATTTAAGAGAAAATTGTGAATCAAAACGAAAGTTAAATCAAAACGAAAGTTAAGAAAGAAAAAAAGAAAAATCAATCAGTTAAATCCTAAAAAAGGAAACAAAAGAATTAAAAGATGAAAATCAATTAGCTAAGTTTTAAAAGAAAAACAAAAGAATCAAAAGAAAATCAATTAGTTAAGTTTTTTACAAAAAAAAAGAAAAAATCAACTAACCCTTAAAATATTTATCCTTACTAACAATTATCCTGTGAACCAAAAGCCATTTCCAACCGCGCCGCGAACTTGCTTATTCTTACAAAAAACCTGATTACATATTCGACGCGATTGTGTTACGTATCTTTTGTCGTTTTAAGTGAAATACTTCCCCTTTTAAATTGAAAAATGCCTGATGATAGTTGGGTAAAAGCCTCAGTTCTTCAGCCAGGAAATCGTCAAGCTACAGAGCCACAAATGGCATCAACCTCAGGTTCTGCAGGTAGAAGTATAGAAGCAGTTTCTATCCAAGGCTTAGAAGCAGCTATAGATGTTATATTAGCAGCTAGAATGGAGAATTATATTGAGCGCTTGAACTCGTCGCAATCAGAAAACCCAGTATATAAAGATTTAACCCCAAATTTAAGTGACAATTGGAACGATTTGGAAAGGGTTCCAGATTTAGTGAAAGGACTTAGAGAATTTTCAGGTAATCCAGCAGAATTTACAACATGGTTTTCTACAGCTTCACGCATAATGGAGGTTTTTGCTCCCTTACAGGGAACACCAAAATATTTCGCGATACTGTTGACGGCTAGAGACAAAATTACCGGTCATGCAGACTCAGTGTTGAAAGCAAATGATACCGCATTGCATTGGGATGCAATCTCGAAATGTCTTTTAGAAGAGTATTCGGATAGACGAAACCTAGGTACACTGGAATACCAATTATTTTCCATGAGCCAGAAGAATAGTACCATCCATGAATTCTATTTTGCAGTCCACCAACAAATGTCCTTAATTATTGATCAAATCAAGAATATGGGACACAGCCCAGAAGTTAGAATGGTCATGTCAAAACAAATAAAGGACAGAGCTCTAGATACTTTTATTAGAGGCTTGAATGGTGATCTAGCAGACAGATTAAGTATGGCGCAGCCTCTTAATCTAAAACATGCATTGCAATTAATAGATGCAGTAGATAATAAACGCGCCAAAAATTCTATCGGCCTCGGTTATCAATACCCTCGTCCGAATATATCACATAAACCAGTACAACACAATAAGAACAACCGTACTCTCCAGTACTTCCACCTAAACCACACATTAATACAAACTGGTATAACCCCAGACAGATACAGAGCTATATTATTCCTCAGAATAATCCGTTCCATAATAATAACCAGCCATTTTTTAATGCACCACCTAGACCATTCACCCCGAAACCGCAACCAAAACCCACTCCAATGGAAGTAGACGGTTCCATCATGACCAGAAAAGTAAATTACACCAATACCAATCCCTCACAACAGCCAACTTTGTTGAAAAGAGTAAATCAGCCCATAACAAATTTTCCGAATAAAATTCAAAGACAGTTCCACATTGGAGCTGAAGCACAAAATGAATCATATAGTACTCCAATGCAAGAAGAACCTCAGGTTAATATGTCCGAAGTTCAGTCTGAATATCAAGAGCAAGATGACTATTTCCAAGTAGTCCCATATTCACAGTTTTCAGAGTATCAGCAACAGCAAGAATATTTCACCGCTCAAGGTGATATGTCCGAGTTAATTCCGCAAAATAAAGAGGTATCACAAACCATAGTCCAAGATCCTCTCCCACAAATTGAGGATACTGTCAATTTTTTAGGATGAAATGTTCCTCTTTGCCGTACTTTGTAGTCCGGGACAAAGAAGGAACAGTATACAATTTTTTAATCAACACCGGTTCAAATAAAAATTATATCCAACCAGAAATAGCCAGAAATGTAAAAACAAACGAGCACAAGTTCTATGCGAGAACTGTAAGTGGACGCATCCTAATTACGGAACATGTCCACTTGGGTCTTTTCAATGAACCCAACAAACCTATAATCTTTTTTCTACTGCCAAATTTGGAATCGTTCCATGGAATCTTAGGCAACGATACATTAAAAGAACTTAATGCCATTATAGATGTGGGAAAAAATTTATTATACGTCAACAACTCTCATGTTGTTAAAATGAGACAAATGCAAACTCAGCAAGTCCACACGATCAATTCAGATCAACTCTCGGGTCAGCAAAAACTAAAGCTAGAAGCACTTCAAGAGGAATACAAATCGCTTTTCGCGAGCCCAGACATGAAGTTGACTTACGCTACCAATGTCCAAGGAGAAATTCGAACGACGTCAGACACTCCAGTCTATACAAAACATTACCCGTATCCAGCTTCGTTGCGAGAAGTAGTTGAAGAACAAATTCAAGAATTACTACAAGTTGGTATAATACGACCCTCACGGTCGCCTTATAATTCCCCTGTTTGGATTGTCCCAAAGAAAAGCGACAGTCTGGGAAGGAAAAAATATAGGATGGTCATCGACTATCGGACAAACCCCTTCGGTTTGAAAAATTCCCCATCAATATTTCAAAGAGCCCTTGATGACATATTAAGAGAACATATAGGAAAAATATGCTATGTTTATATCGATGATATCATAATATTCAGCAAATCTGAAGAAGAACATTTTCGTCATTTGGCCGAAGTATTCTCTACTTTGTCAAAAGCAAACATGAAAGTACAGGTAGATAAATGCAAATTCCTCAAACATAGTGTTGATTTCCTAGGCGTAGTAATATCAAGGGAAGGTGTTAAAACCAACCCAGAAAAAGTGCAGGCTATCAAAAACTTCCCCACACCAAAGAACCTAAAACAACTAAGGTCTTTCTTGGGTTTAGCCAGCTATTATAGGAGATTCATTAAAGATTTTGCTAAATTAGCAAGACCCCTTACAGCCTTATTGGGTGGCGAACATGGTAGAACTAAAAAGAATATTTCCAATAAAATCGAAATTCGTTTTGGCAAAGAAGAATATGACTCTTTTGAGAAAGTGAAAAATTCATTAATTTCACAAGACGTAATATTAGCATATCCCAATTTCAATCAAGAATTCCATCTGACTACAGATGCCTCGAATATAGCAATAGGTGCGTCACTAGAACAAAACGGGATACCGATTACATTTATATCTAGAGCGTTATCTAAAACAGAAGAAAATTATGCTACAAACGAGAGGGAAATGTTAGCCATAGTATGGTCCTTGGAAAAATTGAGGATGTATCTCTATGGTAAGTCAAAAGTGACCATCTACACTGATCATCAACCGCTTACCTATGCACTTAGTCCGAAGAACAACAATGCAAAGTTGGAGGAGTACAATTATGAATTGAAGTATAAACCGGGTAGCTCAAATGTGGTAGCAGACGCACTTTCTAGAAATCCTACTAGCATAAATGCTAGCAGCACGTCAGCAGCCACTGTGCATAGCGATGAGAGCTCAGGTCATGAACTTATACCAACAATGGACATTCCCATTAACGTCTTCAAAAACCAATTAATAATTCTCACCTGCGATAACGAATCAACGACATTCGAATTACCGTTCCCTACATACCATAGATATACAGTAGTAAGGAGAAACTATTCAGAGAGTGATCTTGTAACAATTTTAAAAGCAAAAATGGATCCTAGAATGGTAAATGGTATTTTCACTTCCGAAAGTATTATGGGAAAGATCCAATCCATATTTCCGGAACATTTTAGGAACTATAAAGCAAGATTCACGCAGATTCAAACTACAGATGTCCATGACCATAGCCAACAGCAAGAAATCATAGCAAAAGAAAGAAAAAGAAAATAGAAGCAGTAGTAAAAGCCTGTCAAACATGCAAACTTTCAAAATACCAAAGACACCCCCCAAATCAAGAAATTCAACCATCACCCATTCCTAGTTATCCAGGAGAAATCATACACATAGATTTGTACTCAACACAGAATAAAATTATCCTAACAGCAATAGACAAGTTCTCAAAGTATGTGCAAATAAAACTAGTTAATTCAAAAGCAGCGGAACATTTAAAAGTACCACTTCGCGAGTTATTAGTAGCTTTCGGTGTGACCAAAACGGTAGTCATGGATAATGAGAAATCCCTGAATTCCGCGTCAATAAAATTTCTTTTGAATAATCAGTTAGGCATAAATGTCCATACAACCCCACCATATACATCGTCTAGCAATGGCCAAGTAGAAAGATTCCATTCGACATTCACAGAAATTATGAGATGTTTAAAGGTTGAGCATCCCGAGTTGGAATTCGAAGACCTAATATTCAGAGCTGTAGATGAGTATAATAAAACGATCCATAGCACCACTAATAAAAAGCCAATAGAAGCATTCTTTGCGGTACACTTAGCACACTCACCAGAAAAACTAGAACTCGAAAGGCAAAAAATTTCAAAGAAAATTTCAGATAAGCAAGATTCCGATTTACAATATCACAACAAGAAAAAAGAACCTATAAAAATTTACGATCCAGGTGACACAATATATGTTAAGATCAACAGAAGGTTAGGTTCTAAACTAACTCCAAGCTATAAAAAAAAAAGTAGCTGAAGATTTGAATACAAAGGTTAAAACCATGTCAGGTAGGATAGTGCATAAGAATTAGCTAAAATACTGATCCACATCCTTTTTCGACAGGTTAATCTTGTTACCAGCCTGCTGGGGACACACGACTATCTTGGATTATTCAAAATCTAGGGTGGTAATGTTGGAAACCGGAATAGCAGCAAGGCAGAATGGTACCTTTAATATCATCCACGTGGTAGAGATAGAAAAGTGTCAACAGGCATTATCAGTATTGAAGGAGGTTGTACAAAATAAAACGAAAACAAATCCGTACTACCCTTTTTTAATTTACGAAATAACTCGAATCGAGAATGAAATCGAACGACTAAAGCCAATGAGATTCAGAGCAAAACGCTCTCTCGATATACTTGGAACAGCGTGGAAGTGGCTCGCGGGTACCCCAGATCACCAAGATCACAAGATTGTAATCGATAAAATCAATGAACAGCTAAAGAATAATAATAAACAAGTAATAATAAATAACCTAGTAGAAAATAAGATAAATGATTTGGTCAAAATAACTAACTCTTTGTTACTTAAAAACAAACCCGAAACAGAAGATAAAGCAAAAGAAATAGAAATGTCAAAATACAAATTAAGCTTATTGAGAGAAGAAATCACTAATGTCATTTATGCAATAGATTGGGCTAAGGCCAATTCCATAAATTCTTTAATTCTATCACCAGCAGAAATAAATATCATTGAATCAATTGCCGAAGAAAGCATAACGTTTGTAAATATTGAAGAGCTAATAGAATTTGCCGAAGTAAGCATTGCATCTGATGGCAGAGCCCTTCTTTATATTGTTAGTATTCCTAGGGTAATAAAAGAACAATGTAAAAAAATTATTGCACTACCCATAAAAAATGAAAAAACAATAGAAAAAATAGACTATGGACATATATTAAAATGTAATAAACAACATTTCGGGTTAGCTAATAAGAACAAATGTAAAAATCTAAATGATAAGATACTATGTAAACTGGAAAATTTAATAGACTTAAAGAATAGCAAATGTATAGGAGCGTATTTCTACAGAAAAAAACCAAATTGCCAAACTACGAACAATCAACATGTTAAAACGCATTCAGAGGTGGCTCCCGGCACACTTTTGCTAAACCAATTTAAAGGAACCATCAACATTGACGGAGAAAATCTTACGTTGGACGGAACATTCGTGATCCAGTCGCAAAACGCAACCATCAATCTAGACGATGCGTGGTACATCATGAAGACCAAACGTGAAGTCGAAGTCCAGCCGCCACTACTACAACTCATATCAGATAAAAAACACCAAGGCGAGATCTTATCATTGGAAATGATTAAAGAGCTACATCTGAACAATACAAATAACTTGGAAAAAATTCAAACAGCAATAATCTACTGGGTATTCAAGAAGCGATGCATCCACAGACCAACAGAAAGCAATCCACCGATGGCCATGCCGATCACACCCGTATCACCCGTACAGTATGTGGTAGCGACCGAGGACGCCCGCATTTAAGAGGGGAGGAGTTAAGACCAGGCATGCTATAAACCTATAAATATTTTATGACCGCGCCCACACTCATCTTACAATAGTCAAGACTCGTCATAATGGGCATCGGCACAAACAATAACTACCAGACTAAACATTCCTATGGGAATGGTGTCGTGTTCAGTACATCAGACAGCAAGTCGCCCAATTCTACAATTCGGCAATAAACAGATCAAGTTCGGTACACCAGACTTCAAGTCGCCTAAATCAATTCATCGATAAACAGATCCCACGCCAGCGTTGGACTTTTGGACTCAGCAGACGTCGCTGTCACCAACGACGCCCAATACCAGAGGCTTCATCCAAACATAATCGATCAACAGAAAGTCAGTCTTCAACCTGAGTGCAACTTGTAACTTCGTTGGAGCTCCGCGATCCTTGTTCATAGTAGTTGTCTTAAAGTCTTCCAGTAAATTAAAAGATTTGTGAACGTAAAACTAATAAAGATTTTTTAATAAATTTTATTTTTTTCCTACGGAGAACAAGGAAAGTGTTAATTTATATAAAATCTGAGATCCCAAAATTTGAATCTTATCGGATATATAGAACACAAGTTACAGCTGATATAAATCGGTTCGGCTTGCTGCCTACTACGTCATCATCAAATCAACAGAGCACACGCATGCACACATACAGACGCAACGCTACTTAAACTATATATGTATGCGTGCGAATCGCGGCATGCGCGTAAAAGGGGATGGGGAAGAAGAAGAAGAAATTGAAATGATATTTGAAAGGTTTTGTGCATTAATGAATTGAGATACAGAAAAAGAGTTTGGAACATGTAAAAATATTATGGCCATGGACTGCAAGGGTATATAAACTTCGGCACCGGCGATGTTAGCTTCTTTGATATTTTTTTATACCCTTGCAGAGGGTATTATAAAATTGGTCAGATGTTTGTAACGCACAGAAGGAGACGTTTCCGACCATATAAATTATATATATTCTTGATCAGCATGAGAAGCTGAGTTGATATAGCCATGTCCGTCTGTCCGTCCGTCTGTGCGTATGCGTTTTACTCAGCCATCTTAAGAGCTATCGGGATGAAATTTTTTTTGGGGGCTTTTTATTACCTGGGAAAAATAAAGTATGAAAATTGGCAGAATCGGAACACTATCATATAGCTCTGGAGGAAACATTTTTGCAAAAATTGGAGTATCCGCATGAAATTTACCAATATGATAGTATTTCATATAAAATTTCAGATCAGAAAATTGGAATCTAATCGGATATATAGAACACAAGTTACAGCCGATATAAATAGGTTCGGCTAGCTGCCTACTACGTCATCATCAAATCAACAGAGCACACGCATGCACACATACAGACGCAACACTACATAAACTATGTATATGTGTATGCGTGCGAGTCGCGGCATGCGTGTAAAAGGGGATGGGGAAGAAGAAGAAGAAATTGAAATGATATTTGAAAGGTTCTGTGCATTAATGAATTGAGATACAGAAAAAGAGTTTGGAACATGTAAAAATATTATGGCAATGGACTGCAAGCGTATATAAACTTCGGCACAGCCGATGTTAGCTTCTTTGATATTTTTTTTCTTAAATTTTATTCGAGCTTCTGCTCTCTGACGTGACGGTCGTGTTTTTGCATCGCTCCTAAGTTTTTATACCCTTGCAGAGGGTATTATAAAATTGGTCAGATGTTTGTAACGCACAGAAGGAGACGTTTCCGACCCTATAAAGTATATATATTTTTTGATCAGCATGAGAAGCTGAGTTGATATTGCCATGTCCGTCTGTCCGTCTGACCGCCTGTCCGTCCGTCTGTGCGTATGCGTTTTACTCAGCCATCTTAAGAAATTTACCAATATGATAGTATTATATATAAAATCTGAGATCCCAAAATTTGAATCTGATCGGATATATAGAACACAAGTTACAGCTGATATAAATCGGTTCACACGCATGCACACATACAGACGCAACGCTACTTAAACTATATGTGTATGCGTGCGAATCGCGGCATGCCCGTAAAAGGGGATGGGGAAGAAGAAGAAGAAATTGAAATGATATTTGAAAGGTTTTGTGCATTAATGAATTGAGATACAGAAAAAGAGTTTGGAACATGTAAAAATATTATGGCCATGGACTGCAAGGGTATATAAACTTCGGCACCGGCGATGTTAGCTTCTTTGATATTTTTTTATACCCTTGCAGAGGGTATTATAAAATTGGTCAGATGTTTGTAACGCACAGAAGGAGACGTTTCCGACCATATAAAGTATATATATTCTTGATCAGCATGAGAAGCTGAGTTGATATAGCCATGTCCGTCTGTCCGTCCGTCTGTGCGTATGCGTTTTACTCAGCCATCTTAAGAGCTATCGGGATGAAATTTTTTTTGGGGCCTTTTTATTACCTGGGAAAAATAAAGTATGAAAATTGGGAGAATCGGACCACTATATCATATAGCTCTGGAGGAAACATTTTTGCAAAAATTGGAGTATCGCCATGAAATTTACCAATATGATAGTATTATATATAAAATCTCAGATCCCAAAATTTGAATCTGATCGGATATATAGAACACAAGTTACAGCCGATATAAATCGGTTCGGCTAGCTGCCTACTACGTCATCATCAAATCAACAGAGCACACGCATGCACACATACAGACGCAACGCTACATAAACTATGTATATGTGTATGCGTGCGAGTCGCGGCATGCGTGTAAAAGGGGATTGGGAAGAAGAAGAAAAAACTGAAATGATATTTGAAAGGTTTTGTGCCTTAATGAATTGATATACAGAAAAAGAGTTTGGAACATGTAAAAATATTATGGCAATGGACTGCAAGGGTATATAAACTTCGGCACAGCCGATATTAGCTTCTTTGATATTTCTTTTCTTAAATTTGATTCGAGCTTCTGCTCTCTGACGTGACGGTCGTCTTTTTGCATAGCTCCTGAGTTTTTATACCCTTGCAGAAGGTATTATAAAATTGGTCAGATGTTTGTAACGCACAGAAGGAGACGTTTCCGACCCTATAAAGTATACATGTTTTTTGATCAGCATGAGAAGCTGAGTTGATATAGCCATGTCCGTCTGTCCGTCTGACCGCCTGTCCGTCCGTCTGTGCGTATGCGTTTTACTCAGCCATCTTAAGAAATTTACCAATATGATAGTATTATATATAAAATCTGAGATCCCAAAATTTGAATCTGATCGGATATATAGAACACAAGTTACAGCTGATATAAATCGGTTCGGCTTGCTGCCTACTACGTCATCATCAAATCAACAAAGCACACGCATGCACACATACAGACGCAACGCTACTTAAACTATATGTGTATGCGTGCGAATCGCGGCATGCGTGTAAAAGGGGATGGGGAAGAAGAAGAAATTGAAATGATATTTGAAAGGTTTTGTGCATTAATGAATTGAGATACAGAAAAAGAGTTTGGATGAAATTTTTTTTGGGGCCTTTTTATTACCTGGGAAAAATAAAGTATGAAAATTGGGAGAATCGGACCACTATATCATATAGCTCTGGAGGAAACATTTTTGCAAAAATTGGAGTATCGCCATGAAATTTACCAATATGATAGTATTATATATAAAATCTCAGATCCCAAAATTTGAATCTGATCGGATATATAGAACACAAGTTACAGCCGATATAAATCGGTTCGGCTAGCTGCCTACTACGTCATCATCAAATCAACAGAGCACACGCATGCACACATACAGACGCAACGCTACATAAACTATGTATATGTGTATGCGTGCGAGTCGCGGCATGCGTGTAAAAGGGGATTGGGAAGAAGAAGAAAAAACTGAAATGATATTTGAAAGGTTTTGTGCCTTAATGAATTGATATACAGAAAAAGAGTTTGGAACATGTAAAAAATATTATGGCAATGGACTGCAAGGGTATATAAACTTCGGCACAGCCGATATTAGCTTCTTTGATATTTCTTTTCTTAAATTTGATTCGAGCTTCTGCTCTCTGACGTGACGGTCGTCTTTTTGCATAGCTCCTGAGTTTTTATACCCTTGCAGAAGGTATTATAAAATTGGTCAGATGTTTGTAACGCACAGAAGGAGACGTTTCCGACCCTATAAAGTATACATGTTTTTTGATCAGCATGAGAAGCTGAGTTGATATAGCCATGTCCGTCTGTCCGTCTGACCGCCTGTCCGTCCGTCTGTGCGTATGCGTTTTACTCAGCCATCTTAAGAAATTTACCAATATGATAGTATTATATATAAAATCTGAGATCCCAAAATTTGAATCTGATCGGATATATAGAACACAAGTTACAGCTGATATAAATCGGTTCGGCTTGCTGCCTACTACGTCATCATCAAATCAACAAAGCACACGCATGCACACATACAGACGCAACGCTACTTAAACTATATGTGTATGCGTGCGAATCGCGGCATGCGTGTAAAAGGGGATGGGGAAGAAGAAGAAATTGAAATGATATTTGAAAGGTTTTGTGCATTAATGAATTGAGATACAGAAAAAGAGTTTGGAACATGTAAAAATATTATGGCCATGGACTGCAAGGGTATATAAACTTCGGCACAGCCGATGTTAGCTTCTTTGATATTTTTTTATACCCTTGCAGAGGGTATTATAAGATTGGTCAGATGTTTGTAACGCACAGAAGGAGACGTTTCCGACCATATAAAGTATTTATATTCTTGATCAGCATGAGAAGCTGAGTTGATATAGCCATGTCCGTCTGTCCGTCCGTCTGTGCGTATGCGTTTTACTCAGCCATCTTAAGAGCTATCGGGAGGAAATTTTTTTTGGGGGCTTTTTATTACCTGGGAAAAATAAAGTATGAAAATTGGCAGAATCGGAACACTATCATATAGCTCTGGAGGAAACATTTTTGCAAAAATTGGAGTATCCGCATGAAATTTACCAATATGATAGTATTTCATATAAAATCTCAGATCCCAAAATTTGAATCTGATCGGATATATAGAACACAAGTTACAGCCGATATAAATAGGTTCGGCTAGCTGCCTACTACGTCATCATCAAATCAACAGAGCACACGCATGCACACATACAGACGCAACACTACATAAACTATGTATATGTGTATGCGTGCGAGTCGCGGCATGCGTGTAAAAGGGGATGGGGAAGAAGAAGAAGAAATTGAAATGATATTTGAAAGGTTCTGTGCATTAATGAATTGAGATACAGAAAAAGAGTTTGGAACATGTAAAAATATTATGGCCATGGACTGCAAGGGTATATAAACTTCGGCACAGCCGATGTTAGCTTCTTTGATATTTTTTTTCTTAAATTTTATTCGAGCTTCTGCTCTCTGACGTGACGGTCGTGTTTTTGCATCGCTCCTGAGTTTTTATACCCTTGCAGAGGGTATTATAAAATTGGTCAGATGTTTGTAACGCACAGAAGGAGACGTTTCCGACCCTATAAAGTATATATATTTTTTGATCAGCATGAGAAGCTGAGTTGATATTGCCATGTCCGTCTGTCCGTCTGACCGCCTGTCCGTCTGTCTGTGCGTATGCGTTTTACTCAGCCATCTTAAGAAATTTACCAATATGATAGTATTATATATAAAATCTGAGATCCCAAAATTTGAATCTGATCGGATATATAGAACACAAGTTACAGCTGATATAAATCGGTTCACACGCATGCACACATACAGACGCAACGCTACTTAAACTATATGTGTATGCGTGCGAATCGCGGCATGCCCGTAAAAGGGGATGGGGAAGAAGAAGAAGAAATTGAAATGATATTTGAAAGGTTTTGTGCATTAATGAATTGAGATACAGAAAAAGAGTTTGGAACATGTAAAAATATTATGGCCATGGACTGCAAGGGTATATAAACTTCGGCACCGGCGATGTTAGCTTCTTTGATGTTTGTAACGCACAGAAGGAGACGTTTCCGACCAAATAAAGTATATATATTCTTGATCAGCATGAGAAGCTGAGTTGATATAGCCATGTCCGTCTGTCCGTCCGTCTGTGCGTATGCGTTTTACTCAGCCATCTTAAGAGCTATCGGGATGAAATTTTTTTTGGGGGCTTTTTATTACCTGGGAAAAATAAAGTATGAAAATTGGCAGAATCGGAACACTATCATATAGCTCTGGAGGAAACATTTTTGCAAAAATTGGAGTATCCCCATGATATTTACCAATATGATAGTATTATATATAAAATCTGAGATCCCAAAATTTGAATCTGATCGGATATATAGAACACAAGTTACAGCTGATATAAATCGGTTCGGCTTGCTGCCTACTACGTCATCATCAAATCAACAGAGCACACGCATGCACACATACAGACGCAACGCTACTTAAACTATATGTGTATGCGTGGCAATCGCAGCAAGTGTGTAAAAGGGGATGGGGAAGAAGAAGAAGAAATTGAAATGATATTTGAAAGGTTTTGTGCATTAATGAATTGAGATACAGAAAAAGAGTTTGGAACATGTAAAAATATTATGGCCATGGACTGCAAGGGTATATAAACTTCGGCACCGGCGATGTTAGCTTCTTTGATGTTTGTAACGCACAGAAGGAGACGTTTCCGACCATATAAATTATATATATTCTTGATCAGCATGAGAAGCTGAGTTGATATAGCCATGTCCGTCTGTCCGTCCGTCTGTGCGTATGCGTTTTACTCAGCCATCTTAAGAGCTATCGGGATGAAATTTTTTTTGGGGTGTAATGACCGGGTTCCATTTCGGATGAAATGATATTGTTGAGGACGGACACGTCAGTGTCCGTTGATTCTAGTTTTCAGATTGATTCTTTATTCCAAAATATTCTTTTGCTTAAGCTAAGTTTACATATATATTCTTATGCTGCGACTTAGAGGGAGAGTGTCAGTACATACATACATATTGTTGGAGCGCATGCATCAAAGTGCTTGGTCAGCGTTCCCATGCTGGCCTGGCTCTAGCTCATGTTACGCTTGTGCATACATTGCTTATGTGAATATATGTATGTGCATATACAAATGCACATACATATATGATCATGCTTAGCTGTAGATTTATGTGAATATGTTTATGTACATCAATGTATATATATATATAAACATATTCAAGTGCACAATTATATTTTAATGCGTATATGTTTAATTGTTTATACTTGCAACAGGGTGTTACAAGTTGAGCTTATTGTACTGAATGATTATTTGTATGAATATACTACACCTCCCCTTTTTAGAGAATAACGTAATATTATGGAGTTATTAATAATCATTAGATAGTTAATTAAAGGTAAGATAAGGGTAAGGTAAATGTGTATAAAAGGGAAAAAAATTTTTTTTTTTTTTGTTGTCTTGTCAAGGTTGCCATGTAATGACCGGGTTCCATTTCGGATGAAATGATATTGTTGAGGACGGACACGTCAGTGTCCGTTGATTCTAGTTTTCAGATTGATTCTTTATTCCAAAATATTCTTTTGCTTAAGCTAAGTTTACATATATATTCTTATGCTGCGACTTATGCGACAGCTACAAAAGAGAGGGAGAGTGTCAGTACATACATACATATTGTTGGAGCGCATGCATCAAAGTGCTTGGTCAGCGTTCCCACGCTGGCCTGGCTCTAGCTCAAGTTACGCTTGTGCATACATTGCTTATGTGAATATACATATGTATGTGCATATACAAATGCACATACATATATGATCATGCTTAGCTGTAGATTTATGTGAATATGTTTATGTACATCAATGTATATATATATAAACATATTCAAGTGCACAATTATATTTTAATGCGTATATGTTTAATTGTTTATACTTGCAACAGGGTGTTACAAGTTGAGCTTATTGTACTGAATGATTATTTGTATGAATATACTACAGGGGACTTTTTATTACCTGGGAAAAATAAAGTATGAAAATTGGCAGAATCGGAACACTATCATATAGCTCTGGAGGAAACATTTTTGCAAAAATTGGAGTATCCCCATGATATTTACCAATATGATAGTATTATATATAAAATCTGAGATCCCAAAATTTGAATCTGATCGGATATATAGAACACAAGTTACAGCTGATATAAATCGGTTCGGCTTGCTGCCTACTACGTCATCATCAAATCAACAGAGCACACGCATGCACACATACAGACGCAACGCTACTTAAACTATATGTGTATGCGTGCGAATCGCGGCATGCGCGTAAAAGGGGATGGGGAAGAAGAAGAAGAAATTGAAATGATATTTGAAAGGTTTTGTGCATTAATGAATTGAGATACAGAAAAAGAGTTTGGAACATGTAAAAATATTATGGCCATGGACTGCAAGGGTATATAAACTTCGGCACAGCCGATGTTAGCTTCTTTGATATTTTTTATACCCTTGCAGAGGGTATTATAAAATTGGTCAGATGTTTGTAACGCACAGAAGGAGACGTTTCCGACCATATAAAGTATATATATTCTTGATCAGCATGAGAAGCTGAGTTGATATAGCCATGTCCGTCTGTCCGTCCGTCTGTGCGTATGCGTTTTACTCAGCCATCTTAAGAGCTATCGGGATGAAATTTTTTTTGGGGGCTTTTTATTACCTGGGAAAAATAAAGTATGAAAATTGGCAGAATCGGAACACTATCATATAGCTCTGGAAGAAACATTTTTGCAAAAATTGGAGTATCCCCATGAAATTTACCAATATGATAGTATTATATATAAAATCTCAGATCCCAAAATTTGAATCTGATCGGATATATAGAACACAAGTTACAGCCGATATAAATCGGTTCGGCTAGCTGCCTACTACGTCATCATCAAATCAACAGAGCACACGCATGCACACATACAGACGCAACACTACATAAACTATGTATATGTGTATGCGTGCGAGTCGTGGCATGCGTGTAAAAGGGGATGGGGAAGAAGAAGAAGAAATTGAAATGATATTTGAAAGGTTCTGTGCATTAATGAATTGAGATACAGAAAAAGATTTTGGAACATGTAAAAATATTATCGCCATGGACTGCAAGGGTATATAAACTTCGGCACAGCCGATGTTAGCTTCTTTGATATTTTTATACCCTTGCAGAGGGTATTATAAAATTGGTCAGATGTTTGTAACGCACAGAAGGAGACGTTTCCGACCCCATAAAGTATATATATTCTTGATCAGCATGAGAAGCTAAGTCGATATAGCCATGTCCGTCTGTCCGTCTGACCGTCTGTCCGTCGGTGCGTACGCGTTTTACTCAGCCATCTTAAGAGCTATCGGGATGAAATTTTTTTTGGGAGCTTTTTTTTACCCGGGTGAGATAAAGTATGAAAATCTTTGGGATCGGACCACTATAACATATAGCTCTAGAAGAAACATTTTTCCAAAAATTGGAGTATCCCCATGAAATTTACCAATATGATAGTAATAGATATAAAATCTCAGATCCCAAAATTTGAATCTGATCCGATAAATAGAACACAAGTTACAGTCAATATAAATCGGTTCAAACGCTGCCGGCAGCGCTGCTTGCTGCCTACTACTGCCATCATCAAATCAACAGAGCACACGCATACACACACACAGACGCAACGCTACATGAACTGTATGTGTATGCGTGCCGTGCTTTGCTTAGAAAATGATGGAAGAAGAAAAACTTGTGGTAAAAAGAGAAATAATATTTTGTTTGTGTATTGATGAATTGAGTTGCAGGGAAAGAAATTTCAAAAAGGAAAAATATTATTGCCAAGTATACTGCAAGGGTATATAAACTTCGGCATAGCCGAAGTTAGCTTCTTTGATATTTTTTCTTAAATTTTATTCGAGCTTCTGCTCTCTGACGTGACGGTCGTGTTTTTGCATAGCTCCTAAGTTTTTATACCCTTGCAGAGGGTATTATAAAATTGGTCAGATGTTTGTAACGCACAGAAGGAGACGTTTCCGACCCTATAAAGTATATATATTCTTGATCAGCATGAGAAGCTGAGTTGATATTGCCATGTCCGTCTGTCCGGCTGACCGTCTGTCCGTCCGTCTGTGCGTATGCGTTTTACTCAGCCATCTTAAGAGCTATCGGGATGAAATTTTTTTTGGGGTCTTTTTATTACCTGGGAAAAATAAAGTATGAAAATTGGCAGAATCGGAACACTATCATATAGCTCTGGAGGAAACATTTTTGCAAAAATTGGAGTATCCCCATGAAATTTACCAATATGATAGTATTATATATAAAATCTGAGAACCCTAAATTTGAATCTGACCGGATATATAGAACACAAGTTACAGCTGATATAAATCGGTTCGGCTTGCTGCCTACTACGTCATCATCAAATCAACAGAGCACACTCATGCACACATACAGACGCAACGCTACTTAAACTATATGTGTATGCGTGCGAATCGCAGCAAGTGTGTAAAAGGGGATGGGGAAGAAGAAGAAGAAATTGAAATTATATTTGAAAGGTTTTGTGCATTAATGAATTGAGATACAGAAAAAGAGTTTGGAACATGTAAAAATATTATGGCCATGGACTGCAAGGGTACATAATCTTCGGCATAGCCGAAGTTAGCTTCTTTGATATTTTTATACCCTTGCAGAGGGTATTATAAAATTGGTCAGATGTTTGTAACGCACAGAAGGAGACGTTTCCGACCCCATAAAGTATATATATTCTTGATCAGCATGAGAAGCTAAGTCGATATAGCCATGTCCGTCTGTCCGTCGGTGCGTACGCGTTTTACTCAGCCATCTTAAGAGCTATCGGGATGAAATTTTTTTTGGGAGCTTTTTTTACCCGGGTGAGATAAAGTATGAAAATCTTTGGGATCGGACCACTATATCATATAGCTCTAGAAGAAACATTTTTGCAAAAATTGGAGTATCCCCATGAAATTTACCAATATGATAGTAATAGATATAAAATCTCAGATCCCAAAATTTGAATCTGATCCGATAAATAGAACACAAGTTACAGTCAATATAAATCGGTTCAAACGCTGCCGGCAGCGCTGCTTGCTGCCTACTACTGCCATCATCAAATCAACAGAGCACACGCATACACACACACAGACGCAACGCTACATGAACTGTATGTGTATGCGTGCCGTGCTTTGCTTAGAAAATGATGGAAGAAGAAAAACTTGTGGTAAAAAGAGAAATAATATTTTGTTTGTGTATTGATGAATTGAGTTGCAGGGAAAGAAATTTCAAAAAGGAAAAATATTATTGCCAAGTATACTGCAAGGGTATATAAACTTCGGCATAGCCGAAGTTAGCTTCTTTGATATTTTTTCTTAAATTTTATTCGAGCTTCTGCTCTCTGACGTGACGGTCGTGTTTTTGCATAGCTCCTAAGTTTTTATACCCTTGCAGAGGGTATTATAAAATTGGTCAGATGTTTGTAACGCACAGAAGGAGACGTTTCCGACCCTATAAAGTATATATATTCTTGATCAGCATGAGAAGCTGAGTTGATATTGCCATGTCCGTCTGTCCGGCTGACCGTCTGTCCGTCCGTCTGTGCGTATGCGTTTTACTCAGCCATCTTAAGAGCTATCGGGATGAAATTTTTTTTGGGGTCTTTTTATTACCTGGGAAAAATAAAGTATGAAAATTGGCAGAATCGGAACACTATCATATAGCTCTGGAGGAAACATTTTTGCAAAAATTGGAGTATCCCCATGAAATTTACCAATATGATAGTATTATATATAAAATCTGAGAACCCTAAATTTGAATCTGACCGGATATATAGAACACAAGTTACAGCTGATATAAATCGGTTCGGCTTGCTGCCTACTACGTCATCATCAAATCAACAGAGCACACTCATGCACACATACAGACGCAACGCTACTTAAACTATATGTGTATGCGTGCGAATCGCAGCAAGTGTGTAAAAGGGGATGGGGAAGAAGAAGAAGAAATTGAAATTATATTTGAAAGGTTTTGTGCATTAATGAATTGAGATACAGAAAAAGAGTTTGGAACATGTAAAAATATTATGGCCATGGACTGCAAGGGTACATAATCTTCGGCATAGCCGAAGTTAGCTTCTTTGATATTTTTATACCCTTGCAGAGGGTATTATAAAATTGGTCAGATGTCTGTCCGTCGTTGCGTACGCGTTTTACTCAGCCATCTTAAGAGCTATCGGGATGAAATTTTTTTTGGGAGCTTTTTTTTACCCGGGTGAGATAAAGTATGAAAATCTTTGGGATCGGACCACTATATCATATAGCTCTAGAAGAAACATTTTTGCAAAAATTGGAGTATCCCCATGAAATTTACCAATATGATAGTAATAGATATAAAATCTCAGATCCCAAAATTTGAATCTGATCCGATAAATAGAACACAAGTTACAGTCAATATAAATCGGTTCAAACGCTGCCGGCAGCGCTGCTTGCTGCCTACTACTGCCATCATCAAATCAACAGAGCACACGCATACACACACAGACGCAACGCATGTGCTTTGCTTAGAAAATGATGGAAGAAGAAAAACTTGTGGTAAAAAGAGAAATAATATTTTGTTTGTGTATTGATGAATTGAGTTGCAGGGAAAGAAATTTCAAAAAGGAAAAATATTATTGCCAAGTATACTGCAAGGGTATATAAACTTCGGCATAGCCGAAGTTAGCTTCTTTGATATTTTAAATTTATTTCTTTTCCGATATATTTCGGTTGCGCAGCGGCAACCGTCTTCAGGGCACCTACAATAAAATACAAGCACATTTAACAATATTTAACACGTCAGCACTGTTCGACGTGGAGTTAAGAACTAATTCTTGTCAAGTAAATATCTGTATATGTGAGCGCAGTTGTCGGTATCAGTCTTAAAGTTAAGTCGTGTGGCGCTCGGTGTATTGATGATATGTAGCATCTCCATGGTAAACCTTTTGTTGTAGTGCCGCTCTTCATCTAATATTGTTGTCTCTTCGAAATTCGGTGCATGGCCACTAGTTGCACAGTGTGTCATTAGTGCTGTTTTTGAAAGAAATCCTAGTTTTTAATTTCGATTTGGTCGTCCCTATGTATATCTTATTGCACGGTATGTTTCCTTGTCCATTGCATGGGGTTTTGTATATTACATTGCTTCTATTAGTCATCTCTATCTTGGATTTTGTTTTGTTAAATGTATGTTTGAGAGTATTGTCAGGTTAATGTGCTATTTTTATTCCATCTTTGTCATAACAATCCGAATGTGATAGTCTTTCTGATAATTTAAGTACATAAGTGACCAATATGTAGGCAAAGGGTATTATAAAATTGGTCAGATGTTTGTAACGCACAGAAGGAGACGTTTCCGACCCTATAAAGTATATATATTCTTGATCAGCATGAGAAGCTGAGTTGATATAGCCATGTCCGTCTGTCCGTCCGTCTGTGCGTAGCGTTTTACTCAGCCATCTTAAGAGCTATCGGGATGAATTTTTTTTGAATTTTTTTTTTTGGGGCTTTTTATTACCTGGGAAAAATAAAGTATGAAACTTGGGAGAATCGGACCACTATATCATATAGCTCTGGAGGAAACATTTTTGCAAAAATTGGAGTATCGCCATGAAATTTACCAATATGATAGTATTATATATAAAATCTCAGATCCCAAAGTTTGAATCTGATCGGATATAAGTTACAGCCGATATAAATCGGTTCGGCTAGCTGCCTACTACGTCATCATAAAATCAACAGAGCACACGCATGCACACATACAGACGCAACGCTACATAAACTATGTATATGTGTATCCGTGCGAGTCGCGGCATGCGTGTAAAAGGGGATGGGGAAGAAGAAGAAGAAATTGAAATGATATTTGAAAGGTTCTGTGCATTAATGAATTGAGATACAGAAAAAGAGTTTGGAACATGTAAAAATATTATGGCCATGGACTGCAAGGGTATATAAACTTCGGCACCGGCGATGTTAGCTTCTTTGATGTTTGTAACGCACAGAAGGTGACGTTTCCGACCAAATAAAGTATATATATTCTTGATCAGCATGAGAAGCTGAGTTGATATAGCCATGTCCGTCCGTCTGTGGGTATGCGTTTTACTCAGCCATCTTAAGAGCTATCGGGATGAAATTTTTTTTGGGGGCTTTTTATTACCTGCGAAAAATAAAGTATGAAAATTGGCAGAATCGGAACACTATCATATAGCTCTGGAGGAAACATTTTTGCAAAAATTGGAGTATCCCCATGATATTTACCAATATGATAGTATTATATATAAAATCTGAGATCCCAAAATTTGAATCTGATCGGATATATAGAACACAAGTTACAGCTGATATAAATCGGTTCGGCTTGCTGCCTACTACGTCATCATCAAATCAACAGAGCACACGCATGCACACATACAGACGCAACGCTACTTAAACTATATAAACTTCGGCACCGGCGATGTTAGCTTCTTTGATGTTTGTAACGCACAGAAGGAGACGTTTCCGACCATATAAATTATATATATTCTTGATCAGCATGAGAAGCTGAGTTGATATAGCCATGTCCGTCTGTCCGTCCGTCTGTGCGTATGCGTTTTACTCAGCCATCTTAAGAGCTATCGGGATGAAATTTTTTTTGGGGTGTAATGACCGGGTTCCATTTCGGATGAAATGATATTGTTGAGGACGGACACGTCAGTGTCCGTTGATTCTAGTTTTCAGATTGATTCTTTATTCCAAAATATTCTTTTGCTTAAGCTAAGTTTACATATATATTCTTATGCTGCGACTTATGCGACAGCTACAAAAGAGAGGGAGAGTGTCAGTACATACATACATATTGTTGGAGCGCATGCATCAAAGTGCTTGGTCAGCGTTCCCACGCTGGCCTGGCTCTAGCTCATGTTACGCTTGTGCATACATTGCTTATGTGAATATACATATGTATGTGCATATACAAATGCACATACATATATGATCATGCTTAGCTGTAGATTTATGTGAATATGTTTATGTACATCAATGTATATATATATAAACATATTCAAGTGCACAATTATATTTTAATGCGTATATGTTTAATTGTTTATACTTGCAACAGGGTGTTACAAGTTGAGCTTATTGTACTGAATGATTATTTGTATGAATATACTACACCTCCCCTTTTTAGAGAATAACGTAATATTATGGAGTTATTAATAATCATTAGATAGTTAATTAAAGGTAAGATAAGGGTAAGGTAAATGTGTATATAAGGGAAAAAAAATTTTTTTTTTTTTGTGTCTTGTCAAGGTCGCCATGTAATGACGGGGTTCCATTTCGGATGAAATGATATTGTTGAGGACGGATACGTCAGTGTCCGTTGATTCTAGTTTTCAGATTGATTCTTTATTCCAAAATATTCTTTTGCTTAAGCTAAGTTTACATATATATTCTTATGCTGCGACTTATGCGACAGCTACAAAAGAGAGGGAGAGTGTCAGTACATACATACATATTGTTGGAGCGCATGCATCAAAGTGCTTGGTCAGCGTTCCCACGCTGGCCTGGCTCTAGCTCATGTTACGCTTGTGCATACATTGCTTATGTGAATATACATATGTATGTGCATATACAAATGCACATACATATATGATCATGCTTAGCTGTAGATTTATGTGAATATGTTTATGTACATCAATGTATATATATATAAACATATTCAAGTGCACAATTATATTTTAATGCGTATATGTTTAATTGTTTATACTTGCAACAGGGTGTTACAAGTTGATTATTGTACTGAATGATTATTTGTATGAATATACTACAGGGGGCTTTTTATTACCTGGGAAAAATAAGGTATGAAAATTGGCAGAATCGAAACACTATCATATAGCTCTGGAGGAAACATTTTTGCAAAAATTGGAGTATCCCCATGATATTTACCAATATGATAGTATTATATATAAAATCTGAGATCCCAAAATTTGAATCTGATCGGATATATAGAACACAAGTTACAGCTGATATAAATCGGTTCGGCTTGCTGCCTACTACGTCATCATCAAATCAACAGAGCACACGCATGCACACATACAGACGCAACGCTACTTAAACTATATGTGTATGCGTGCGAATCGCGGCATGCGCGTAAAAGGGGATGGGGAAGAAGAAGAAGAAATTGAAATGATATTTGAAAGGTTTTGTGCATTAATGAATTGAGATACAGAAAAAGAGTTTGGAACATGTAAAAATATTATGGCCATGGACTGCAAGGGTATATAAACTTCGGCACAGCCGATGTTAGCTTCTTTGATATTTATACCATACACCCATAGGGTGAAAATGGTATATTAAAGTCGCTAAAATGTATGTAACAGACAGAAGGAAGCTTTTCCGACCCCATAAAGTATATATATTCTTGATCAGCATCAACAGCCGAGACGATCTAGCCATGTCCGTCTGTCCGTCCGTCCGTCCGTCCGTCCGTCCGTATGAACACCTAGATCTCGGAGACTATAAGAGCTAGAGCCACCAAATTTGGTATGTAGACTCGTGTCATATGTACGCTTATCGAGTTTGTTTCAAATGTTTGCCACGCCCCCTACCGCCCCCGCAAATGATATAAAACCGATTTTCTCAAACACCATAGCAACTAGAGACACAAAATTTGGTATGTATATTTGCTTAGTAAACGCGCACATTTTGTGTTTGTAAAATTTTTGCCACGCCCCCTACCGCCCCCGCAAATTAAATAAAACCGATTTTCTCAAACACTATAGCAACTAGAGACACAAAATTTGGTATGTATATTTGTTAAGTAAATGCGCACGTTTTGTATTTGTAAAAATTTTGACACGCCCCCTACCGCCCCCGCAAATTAAATAAAACCGATTTTCTCAAAAACTATTCTAGCTAGAGACACAAAATTTGGTATGAATATTTGCTTAGTAATTGCGCACATTTTTGATGTGTAAAGATTTTGCCACGCCTCTTTCCGCCCCCGTAATTTGTAAAAACTCGATTATCTCCCGTAATTTTCAACCTTGTGCAATCAAATTTAGCACACTTAAATTTGATACTAATATCCAGCAAAATACCAAATTTGATTAAAATCGGAATAAAAATAGCCAAGTTATGCATATGAACGTTTTTCCATATGGCCGGAGTTGGCCGTTGGCTGGTGGGGGCGCTAGGGTGCTCGAATGCTTGAGTGAGCGAAATACTAAGATATGCTTCTAAAAAGCATGCAAACAGATTTTTTTAAAAATACGAAAATGCATTGGTTATTATAAATTTAAAATATTTGTTTTACTGGTGTATGGTATATCCAAGTCGGCGAGACGACTTACTTACTTCATTTTTTATACCCTTGCAGAGGGTATTATAAAATTGGTCAGATGTTTGTAACGCACAGAAGGAGCCGTTTCCGACCATATAAAGTATATATATTCTTGATCAGCATGAGAAGCTGAGTTGATATAGCCATGTCCGTCTGTCCGTCCGTCTGTGCGTATGCGTTTTACTCAGCCATCTTAAGAGCTATCGGGATGAAATTTTTTTTGGGGTCTTTTTATTACCTGGGAAAAATAAAGTATGAAAATTGGCAGAATCGGAACACTATCATATAGCTCTGGAGGAAACATTTTTGAAAAAATTGGAGTATCCCCATGAAATTTACCAATATGATAGTATTATATATAAAATCTCAGATCCCAAAATTTGAATCTGATCGGATATATAGAACACAAGTTACAGCCGATATAAATCGGTTCGGCTAGCTGCCTACTACGTCATCATCAAATCAACAGAGCACACGCATGCACACATACAGACGCAACACTACATAAACTATGTATATGTGTTGCGTGCGAGTCGTGGCATGCGTGTAAAAGGGGATGGGGAAGAAGAAGAAGAAATTGAAATGATATTTGAAAGGTTTTGTGCATTAATGAATTGAGATACAGAAAAAGAGTTTGGAACATGTAAAAATATTATGGCCATGGACTGCAAGGGTATATAAACTTCGGCACAGCCGATGTTAGCTTCTTTGATATTTTTTTTCTTAAATTTTATTAAAGCTTCTGCTCTCTGACGTGACGGTCGTGTTTTTGCTTAGCTCCTAAGTTTTTATACCCTTGCAGAGGGTATTATAAAATTGGTCAGATGTTTGTAACGCACAGAAGGAGACGTTTCCGACCCTATAAAGTATATATATTCTTGATCAGCATGAGAAGCTGAGTTGATATTGCCATGTCCGTCTGTCCGGCTGACCGTCTGTCCGTCCGTCTGTGCGTATGCGTTTTACTCAGCCATCTTAAGAGCTATCGGGATGAAATTTTTTTTGGGGTCTTTTTATTACCTGGGAAAAATAAAGTATGAAAATTGGCAGAATCGGAACACTATCATATAGCTTTGGAGGAAACATTTTTGAAAAAATTGGAGTATCCCCATGAAATTTACCAATATGATAGTATTATATATAAAATCTGAGAACCCAAAATTTGAATCTGACCGGATATATAGAACACAAGTTACAGCTGATATAAATCGGTTCGGCTTGCTGCCTACTACGTCATCATCAAATCAACAGAGCACACTCATGCACACATACAGACGCAACGCTACTTAAACTATATGTGTATGCGTGCGAATCGCAGCAAGTGTGTAAAAGGGGATGGGGAAGAAGAAGAAGAAATTGAAATGATATTTGAAAGGTTTTGTGCATTAATGAATTGAGATACAGAAAAAGAGTTTGGAACATGTAAAAATATTATGGCCATGGACTGCAAGGGTACATAATCTTCGGCACAGCCGAAGTTAGCTTCTTTGATATTTTTTAAATTTATTTCTTTTCCGATATATTTCGGTTGCGCAGCGGCAACCGTCTTCAGGGCACCTACAATAAAATACAAGCACATTTAACAATTGTGTGACATTTAACAATTTTGTAACATACATTATTTAACACGTCAGCACCGTTCGACGTGGAGTTAAGAACTAATTCTTGTCAAGTAAATGTCTTTATATGTGAGCGCAGTTGTCGGTATCAGTCTTAAAGTTAAGTCGTGTGGCGTTCGGTGTATTGATGATATGTAGCATCTGCATGGTAAGTTTTCAAGGCCTCGCGAAATCTCCTCTTTTAAAATTACAGTACCAAATGAGTATTTTTCAGCTATGGTTGACACTAATTTCTGGCCAGAGGGCCTAGTTGTACACGAGTTTGCGCCCAATAAGCGCTCCCGTCCGTTGCCTGTCCACCTTCCTAATTTATCTTCTGCTTCAAAAAACTAATAAAGTCTAGTCTTTGCATTCATTATCAAAATGTAAGAGGACTTCTTACCAAGCTCTCGAACCTGTTCTGTGATAGCCAAACCTTTTCGGCTGATATATTAGCTTTCTCTGAAACTTGGCTTAACTCCTCTGTTTTGGATAATGAAATTCTTTCTAATAACTTTATTTCTTATAGGCTTGATCGTGTTGGTCGTCGTGGCGGTGGAGTACTCATTGCTGTTAACTCGAATCTGTGTTCAAGTGTCGTGCCGATTGATCTGCCCTTAGGTGTTGAGTTTATTTATTTATTTTTAATAGTCTTAAAGATCGTGATATCCTTATAGTTTTAGGTGATTTCAACTTGCCTAATATTTCTTGGCTTGTTGATGATAATCTATCTTTCTTAATTCCTTCATCTTAACATGTTTTTCTTGATTGCCTACTTGAATGTCCGCTATATCAGCTGAATTCTTTCCTTAACTCTTCTAAAAGAATCCTTGATCTTGTTTTTGTCTCTGATCCCACTGTTAGTGCTGTATCCCGAACACAGCCCCTAGTGAAACCTGAAGATCCTTATCACCCTACCATTGATCCAACTTAATAACATCGTAAATTCTCGTCGTAGATGTTTTCGTAAAACAAATTTCAATCTTCTTAATAGCCTTATTTTCTCTTTTGATTGGTCATTTCTATTTGAGTGCTGCGATATAGATTGTGCAGTAAAGTTTTTCTACTCTGCTCTTAATTCTCTAATTGATAAATGCGTTCCTTATGTGAATGTCTCTACCGTCTCCAGCGCGCCAGTCTGGTTCACACGTAGGCTCTCTAATTTCCGCAATATTAAATCGAGATATTTTAAAAGATTTAAAAAAACTGGTTCGCGACTTGACTATGCAAATTACTGTATAGCCAAATCTCAATTTTGTCTTTTAAACACTCAATGCTACAATAATTATATCGTTCGCTGTAAGGTTGAATTTTATAAGAACCCCAAAGGATTTTACAACTTTGTTAATTCCAAAAGACGCTCTAATGTACTACCTTCCACCTTCAGACTTAATGACCAGACTGCTAATAATGACTCAGATATTGCAGATCTGTTTGCTAATTTCTTTCAGTCGACTTATTCTACTACTGTTTCGGATCCCACAACCTATCCCTTTTCAATCCCACATTTAAATTGTATGTTTTTTCCTAGTATTACTGAAGACTGTATTATCTCTAGCTTGTCATCTATGACGTCTTCCTTCGTTCCCGGTCCTGATAATATACCTAGTTGCATCCTTAAAATGTGTTCGATTTCCCTATCTAAGCCTTTATCTCGGTTATTCTTTATATCGAGTGAGACTTGTAGCTTTCCCGATATTTGGAAGGAGTCTTTTATTATTCCGCTTTTTAAAAAGGGTAGCAAATCGGATGTTTCTAACTACCGTGGCATTGCCAAGCTTTCGGCAATACCAAAGCTGTTTGAGAAAATTATTACGTCTTCCCTTCAACACCTATCCAGATCCACTATTTCTCCTTGTCAGCATGGCTTCATGAAAGGTCGTTCGTCGCTTACTAACCTTTTAGAATTGACTACCCTTGTACACCATGGCTTCCGTAAAAGTGTCAAACTGATGTTATTTATACTGACTTTAGTAAGGCTTTCGATACGGTTGATCATTCTATGCTTCTCGCGAAACTTAACATCATGGGTTTTTCCCCGAAACTGTTGGCTTGGTTAAAGTCGTATCTTATTGGCAGAACCCAAAAGGTGTCTTTTCGTTCCTCATTATCTAAAACTATTAAAGTTACGTCAGGTGTACCCCAAGGCAGTCATCTGGGCCCACTGTTATTTACCCTGTTTATAAATGATTTACCCTTGGCCTTGGTTCACTCACGCGTGCTCATGTTTGCGGATGACGTCAAGATTTGTTATTCCTATAATGATCCTTCTTTCCAACAGTACTTGCAATCTGATCTCGATGCGTTCTGTGATTGGTGCCACGTTAATAAATTACACCTTAATGCCTCTAAGTGTTCTTTTATGACTTTCAGTCGTTTGTCTCCGTTCCTAGCTCATTACTCCATTAAGTCTGTTCTGTTAGATTGTGTACCATCCTTTAAAGACTTCGGCGTTATGTTTGACCCAAAACTTTCATTTAATGTTCATATTGCTTCAATTGTCAATAGAGCATGCAGCCTTCTTGGCTTTATTAAACGTTGGGCCAAAGAATTTGATGATCCCTATTGTAACGATCCTTTCTCGTCCTTCGGGATATTTATAATATCTCTTGGGCTAGGTTCGGCACAACAAAATTTATTTTGTGCCCCGGTGAAATCAGAACAGCTTTGTTTATTGATTTGGTTTTTATAATACGTTTATTTGCGATCGTTATGGGCTTGATTGGCTATGACAAGTTTCTCTGCGGTAGGTCTGGACTTGGACAGCGTTGGTGCGTTACTTTGAATCCCTCGTCGTCGCTTCTTGCCTTCCTCTTGCTTCTGTTGCCGATTATTGTTTCGGTCTGTATCATATGCTTGAGTTGTGCTCCACACCTCTGCACCCTTTCGCTATGCTCGTTGAGATGGCTCTTGCTTTATGACTTTGGCAGGATGTTCCTCAATTATTGGTATTCGTCAGGATATATAGATCCTGGAATTTCGGCAGTAGGATATATCCTCGTGCCTACCATTAACTTTGGATACTCCTGGAGATGCTTGGCTTCTCGCCCACTCGCTCTAGCTTGGGTACGGTGTTTACTATCCTTATTTAAGGATTTGTTGCTGTCGAAATGAACTGTACAGGTTACTCGTAAGGCCTGTATAGTTCCTTGTTTTTACTTTGCTCCTTCTGTTTCCTTGATAAGTTCTTAAGGTTACTCGTAAGGCCTTAATTACTTGTTACTTGATCACTACTTGATGACTTGATGACTTGATGACTTCATAATCTCCTAATGACGGGCGTTGCCTTTATATAGGCAACTCCCGCGGCCTCAGGAATAGCTTGGTGTAGTACCGCTATACAGCTGGTACATTTCCATCGGCGCTCTGCTTTCACCCACGCATCCACTTGTTGCTATGCGTGGTGAAAGTCCCGTAAATCTTTGGCGCATATGTCCACTTTCTTTGTGGCTGCGCGCCCATTTATTCCTTGTCCCTGTCTTTCTCATTTGTACATATCGACTTGCATCCCTTTCTTATGCCGGCGTCGCCTTTCTATTGGCCGCCCATCGTATCCCGTTGACTTTCTCTGCTTTCATCGCTGCCTTTGCCCGTCGCTCCCTTTGATCCACTTGTCATACCCAATTTCACACATATTCTCTCCTTATTATATTTACATACATATATATGACAATTATATTAACTTAAGTTATTGTTTAACGATAATCATATTGATTAAATTAACATACGAAATCGTTTAATTTCCCATACAATGCACATTCATCCGCATATCGTATCTATCAGATAGAGGGCTTCCCCATTGTTCATCCCTCCCCCTTCTGTTCGCATATTCCCCTATCCAATCCACAAACCATTATCGTTTCATACATGCATGCATGCCCCGCACCCGTCTCGTGGGCTTGCTTGGCCCTCACTTTGTTCTCATAATTTCGGCAGTTCATGCTCTCACTGCTTTGATCTCTTGTGTGTGACGTAGGCAGAGAGCACCCACAAGCCACCGGTACTCCCTCTCGCGGTCATACACGCATAGCATACATGTATTGTGAGTGTATGCTTGTACATGCATTGTACGTCAATGCATGCATTTCTATTGTGGCCTCTCTGTGCTCTTAAATTGTCTCACTGGGCCAATGCCCTTTTTCGCTTGCCCTTATTTGCTCTTACATAGCCGATTTTATACATTATGCCTCCCACGCATCTTCCCGCTTGTACGAAATTTGCCATCGGTCGTATGCGGCTCGATTATCATGCTCGATCGTACGTCACAGGTTCGATCGAGCCATGTTGGACCTGGTTGCCCGTCGTATGTATGCATATTGGTTTTTTTGCATTCTGCTTCCCACGCATCTTCCCGCTTGTACGAAATCTCTCGCGGTTGCGTGCGGTCCGATCGGTCGTGTTTGATCGTAGCCGTATCGTATGTCGTGTAATTTCCAACTTCTCACATTATGCTTCCCACGCATCTTCCCGCTTGTACGAAATTGCTCGCGGTTGCGTGTGGTTCGATCCATTGCATTTGATCGTAACTTATTTGCGTTGCACTGGTTCGATCGACCAGTGCCAATATTGGTCGTATATCGTACATCTGGTTCGTGTCTCGGCTATGTCTTGTATCGTATATCGTACATCTGGTTCGTGTCTTGGCTATATCTTGTATCTGGTGCGTTATTCACACCTTTGTATTGCCTCGCTGTTGGTTTGTTGTGTGGGATATTATTATGATTTATAATATTCCTCACACTCCCCCCCTTCTTCGGGAGTGATTTGCCCTCCCCTGTCCCTTGTACCTTGTGTTTGTTTCATGCATGTTAATTTTCCATCTGCGAATTTGTGCATTTTATATGTTTGCATTTGTAGCTTTGGCCTGTGTTTTGTGTTTTTTTTTTCTTTGGTTTTGGCTTGTCTTTTGCTTGTTTTGTGTGTTTTGCTTATTTTGTGTTTTTCTTTGGTTTTGGCTTGTCTTGTGCTTGTTTTGTGCCTTTTTTTTTTTTTGGGACTCAGCTCGCATCTTTTATTGGCCAATTGGCATCTTCTAATGTTGGCGATTACTGAGTATCTTTTCTTAAATGTTGTCGGATTAGGGCATCTTTTCACTGTTTGTTCCTTTTTTTTCTTGGCCCGTTCCGCATCTTTTTTTTTCCTAACTTACGTTTAAATATCCTACTTATTCTACCCTCCCTACATATAATTACACTACTTATTATCCTCTCCTTTCTCGATACACCCGACCTACCCCCTGGGCTATCCTAATCCTATACCTATTTTGTCCCGCCCACACTATTCTAACTCTTCTCGGCCCTTCTTGTTGCACCATTTGCCCCACTATTTCTGCCACCGTCTCCGGCCAATCGCCCTCCTCCATCGCCTCATATCTCTCATGCCCGTATGGCACTGGGCATGAAATTTGCCTGGCCAATACGGGCCGAGCCCTGTCGTCGTGCCCCGTGGGTGCAGACACTTGTCTACTCCAAGCCGGTCTTGGCCACACCCACGGACACGCTTGGCCTCCAAGCTGCAGCTGCTGATGTTGCAGTTGTTGCTGTTGTTGCGGCAATTGTTGCTGCTGCAATTGTTGCTGTTGCTGCTGCTGTTGTTGTTGCTGCTGCAATTGTTGCTGTTGCTGCTGCTGTTGTTGTTGCTGCTGCTGCAATTGCTGCACGTGTTGCTGCTGTATTTGTTGCTGCTGCTGCAATTGTTGCTGCTGTTGTTGTTGCTGCTGCTGCAATTGTTGCTTTGCCGCTTCTGCCAGCCGCTCCCTGGCCTTTGCCAGCTGTGCCTCTTCCTCCTGGTTTCTTTCCCACGCCAGCAGATCCCTCTCAGCCTCCTGCTGCTGCAGGATCTGCTGACGCCACCAACTCATCCATTGGTGGTTCTCCATTATGGCTCGCTCTGAGTCCCCGTCCGTCCCCTCCGGCTCGAGTGGAGGTGGGCTAGCTACTCCATCAGCCGCACCTTCATCAGCCACGGCCATCCCAGTCGTTTCGCTGGTCTCCGACATTGAGTCCACCATACGAAACGGCGTTGATGGCCGCGCTGGCTCCCACAATCCTGCCGGAGGCCCATGGATTTCTTCCTGCTCCCATGGCGCATATTCCACCGGGCTGCTTCGGCCGCTGCTCGCCTCTCCTGACACTTCCTCCTCCAACATGCGTATTGCCTCGTCCAGCTCCCTCCATACTGCTTCATCGTCGCTCTCCTCTTCCTGTATGTTTACCGCTGACTCGGCCTCGCTCTCCTCCGTCATGTACCCGCTTTCCTCTCCGTCCTCATCTAACTCCTCGTCCGAAGAGGCGGCGATGGCCGGATTTGCCATGTCCGGCACATCGTCGTCGGACTCCTCATCGGACCGATGCCAGTCACCGCGTTCCATATTGGCCCGTGGTGCCGCACCTCGTCGAGCTACGCCTTCATCCTGGCCAAGATTTGCATTAAATGCGTTCATGGTTTAGTTTTTTTTTTTTGTTTCTTTACTCGCCGAGTGATAAACTTTGAGTGTTTCCTGATCATGCCATTTGCACGCATGAAAGCTCGCCTTTCGGTCATTTCTTTGACATTTACCGATATTTAGGATTTCTCCTCCTTGCCCTTGTTCTCTTGGCATATTTTAAAACGCCGAGATGCTCCACCATTATGTGCATAGTAGCATGCGCATGTGTATGTGCATTGCGGTGACTCACCATTACATACGTCATATCGTGCGTATGTGTGGGTGCGTAACATCATGCGCCTGTGTGGGTGCGTTTCCCCTCTCTTTTCGTGGTGTATGCGCATATGTGTTGGTGCTGTCCCCAATTGTTCTAACTCTGGTTTTTTTCTATTATGTCTGCATATTGTTTGTAACGTTACGATATTCGGGTATCCGTTGCCAGTTTCTAAATTTGTTTTCGCATGCTTGTATGTGTCATTACGATATTCGCACAGCTTCATTGTGCTCTGCGATGCGGTTTGTGACTTTGCTAGTTTTTCGATACGATGTACTTTGAGATTTTCAGCTCTAATTTCATGTTGTTGAATTCTCTGTTCAGCCGGCCGGTCTGTGCAGATTTCTCGCCGCCATGTCATTAGAGTCGTCGATACTCATTGCTCATCAGTTTTCATGCCATCCTCTTCCTCGCATACTTGTTGCTTCAATTGGCTGATGTGTGCTTGTCTGGTTTTTTTCGTTTCTTTGTGCCGTATTTTGCATATGACCGGAGATGCAAAGCCTATCACTTCATATGGGCCTCCAAACTTTGGTGCCAGCTTTGCTGCGAATCCTTCTGCAGCATTTGAAAGGTGGTGTTCTTTTGCCCATACCGTTGCTCCAATCACTGGTCTCCATTCTCTTCGTCTCAGATTGTAGTGGCGGGCCTGATCCTGTGCAGCCGTTTCCAGATTTCGCCGTATTAATTCGAACAGCTCTTGCATTTGTTTCACCTTCGCGTCTGGTGGTATCGTTTGCTTTCCTGTGCCTATCGTGACATTATCGTATAGTGCACCCGGCATTCTTGGTTCACGCCCCTGTATTACATACGCTGGCGTGAATCCTGTTGCCTCTGATTGGCTTGTATTCACTGCTAGAGTTATTTCTGGCCAACTTTCATCCCAGTTGCGTTGATTTTCCCCCGTAAACTGAGCAATCATTGTTTTTACTGTTCTATTTGCTCGTTCGGTTGGATTTTCTTGTGGCGTGTACGGTGCTGTCAGTTGGTGTTGGCATCCCCATTCTTCTAACATTTTTTTGAATATCCTGCTAGTGAATTGAACTCCATTGTCCGTTATCACCATTTTTGGAGCTCCGAATCGAGATAGTATCCTCTCTCGAAAGGCCTTAACTAGACTTTCTGCAGTTGCCTTCCGCATCGGTATCAGTTCTGTCCATTTCGAAAACCTGTCAATGATTACTAGTAGCATCGAATTTCCGTGTTTCGATCTTGGCAACGGTCCTACAAAGTCAGCGCATACTGTAGCCCATGGTTCTTCCGGTATTTGTGTTAGCATCTTTCCCGCTGCCTGCTGTTGGCTGGGTTTATATTGTTGGCATATCGTACACTTTCCTACAAATGTCCTGATATCTCGTTGCATTCCTGGCCAGTAATATCTTGCTGCGGTCCTGGCAGTAGTTCGCCTGCTCCCTGTATGCCCTGCTGTTGTTGCCGTGTGGTTTTCGGCCATTACTTGATTACGTAGTGTTTTTGGCACACATAGTTTCCAAGCTACCACTTCTTCTTGGCCTGCTCTGTGCGGAATGTTCCTGTATACCTGACTATTTTCTATAATGTAATCCGGATATTTCTGTGGTTGTTGTTTTATTTTTCCCATTATGTCTTGAATCCACCCACAATCGTTGTTTGCTTGTCTTAATCTGGCACCATTATCTATTATTCTTTTGCACCCTTCCATTGGTTGCCTTGACAAAGCGTCTGCGACAATGTTTAATTTGCCCTTTCTGTATGCTATTTCGAAGTCGTATTGTTGCAGTTCCAGTGCCCATCGGGCTATACGGCCCGTAGGGCTTTCTATGCTATTCAACCACTTCAACGCCATGTGATCTGTTACCACTTTAAATCGGTATCCTTCAAGGTATGGTTTTAGTTTGCGTATTGCCCATACTATCGCCAGACATTCTTTTTCTGTTGCCGAATAGTTCTTTTCTGGTGGGTTTAATTCCCTTGACAGATATGATAGCACTCTCTCTCCATCCTCAGTGTTTTGTACCAATATGGCTCCTAATCTCATGTTACTTGCATCCGTCTGTAGCACGAACATTTTTGTGAAGTCTGGACATGCCAATACTGGGCCACTCGTCAGCCTTTCCTTTACAGCATCGAATGCTGCCTGATGCTCCTCGCTCCAGTGCCACTTTGCTCTCTTCTTTAGTAGTTCGTTCAATGGGTGTGTTAGTGCTGCAAAACCTGGTACGAACCGTCTGTACCAGGATGCCACTCCTAAGTACTGGCGTAATTCCTTTGTGCAAGTTGGTGGTTCTAATTGGGCTATTGCGGCCACCTTTTCTGGGTCCGTTGCAATACCGTTTTCTGTCACCAAGTGGCCTAGAAATTTTAGCTCTTTTCTAAAGAATTGGCACTTCTCGGCATTAATTCTCAAGTTTGCTTCCTTCAATCTCCTGAACACTTCTTGTAGATGATTCATGTGTTCTTCGATTGTTTTGCTCACTATCACAATGTCATCTTGGTATGCGAATGCGTTTGGTATCATTTCTGGGCCAATGACTTGGTCCAGTGCGCGTTGGAAAGTTGCTGATGCTGAGTGTAAACCGAATGGCATTACTTTCCATTGGAATAACCCCTTCCCTGGGACTGTGAATGCCGTCATTGGTCTACTTTTCTCTTCTAACGGAATCTGCCAGTATCCGTCCTTCAGATCTAAGCTGCTTATGAATTTTGCTTCGCGTAGTTGATTCAAGATGTAATCGATGCGTGGCATTGGGTATGCATCCTTTATAGATTTTGCGTTAATCTGTCTAAAATCTACGCATAATCTCCACTTGCCTGTCTGTTTCTTTCTCACCATCACTATGGGTGAGCTATATGGGCTTTGTGATGGTTCTATGCATCCCATTGTCAACAGTTCGTCGACCTTTGCATTGATTTCTCCTTGTATTTTCGGGTTTTTCGGGTAATACCTTTGTTTTATTGGGATATCGTCCTTCATCGTTATGCGATGTATCCCCACCTTTGACAGTCCCTTAACTTTCCCTAATTCCTTCAATTCCTGACTCAGAAAGCTTTGTATTTCTTGCTGGTCACTCTTCTGAGTTACCATGATGGATATTCTTTCTACGCGCCTGCCCTGTATTCGCCTTACTGTCGGTATTCGCACTTTGTGGCCACCACACGATATTTCTGTGTTCATAATCCGGAGGAAATTCCACCCCAATATTAGCGCATCCATTCCTTCTGGCATGACCAGAAATGGCATGTGGATTTCCTTGTGTCCGAATCTCACGCATCCTGTCCATTGCTCTTCAATGTCTCGCACCTTTCCGTCTGCCATGTATACCTGTTTGTGTGTGTTCTCCCATTTTCCCTTATTCCTCACTGTTTCCAATATCTGCTTGCTGATGAAGCTACTCGTGGCTCCGGAGTCAATTGTCGCTTTCATCTGTATTCCTGCTATTTCGATAATCGCTGACAATTGATCCTCTTCTTCTACTAGTTGGCCTATTAGTGGTGCGGAGCTTGTTGGCTGGGTCCCTGCTCGCCCCTGATAGACTGGAACCGCCTTTCGTTTCCCGAACTCCAACAACATTCTTTCGTCCTTTTGCCCACTTTTCCACACTGCCAGCAGAAATTGAGTCTTTGATTGTTGCATTCCCTGGCCCAGTGTCCGGCTCCCCGCGCATCTGCGGCACGCCTGATTCGGGTTCAAGACTTTTCCGTCTCGGACGTTCTTGTTTTCTTGGTTTGGTCTCGAATGATTCTCCATGCTATTGTCCTGGCATCTTCGGCACTGTGTGACTGGTGGCCCGTGATTATTTCCTCCTCTGTGGTTTGATTGGTTGTTATGTGTTCTTTGAGCATTGTTTTCGCGATGGAACTCGAATCGCTCTTGTTCGAGCATCTCGTGCTCTTCTGCCAACTGCATCAGCTCATCTAGATCTCTGACCCTGTGCGGCCGAACGAATATTTTTAGATCTGGAGTGCAATTTTCCAATATGACCTCCAATTGTTCGTACTCTGGTATTTTTAGGGGTCTCATCAATGTTTGCATATCCACCATATAGTCCTTGAAGTACTCGTTTCTGTTTTGCTTGCGATTTTTCACTTGATCAGCCAATTTGTTGAAGAATCCTTTCGGCAAGAAATATTTCTTGAAGCCCTCAACAAATTCCTTCCATGTTCGCCACTGCTTATTGTTTGCGACGTACCATTTGAGTGCCCTATCTTTCAGTAGCTCTGGCATCGCTCTCGGGATCATGTCCAGTTCGATGCCATACATGTCTGCTGACCACTCGATCTGTTCTATGAACTCTAGTGGTCTGGAATTGCCGTCGAACCTGAATGTCCACTCCCTCACTTGTTTTGCCACCTTGGCGTATTCGGTGGTCTTGTTTGTTGTGTGTGGTGCCGTTTTCTTGGGGTCTATTGTTTGTCTCCTTATGTCCCTCTTTGTCTCTGCGCTATCTAGGGCTCCTTCGCTTCCCCATCTTGGTGGTGAATATGGTGGGATTGCTAGTGTGGCGATGTTTATTTTCTTGAATTCCTCAGCCTCATTTTCGCATGTTCTTGATGTGCTTGCTATTGTCTTCATTTTTATATTTTTCGAGTACTTTGTTTCCAATCTATTTATTTCCTCCTTCCAGTCTGGGTCCGTTTCATTCCTTTCTACCCACTCGCCTAGCTGTTTCCTCATTTCCTCCACTGTGCCGGTTATCTCGGTCCCGATCCTTTGGCCTGTCTGTACCAAATCCTCCTTCTTCATGTGGTAAATCCATCCTTTTCCCATTTTTGATCTTTTTATGATTTATAAACTGTATTTTTATTTCTAAATATCACCAGTATAGCACGTTGGGCGCCAGTTGTAACGATCCTTTCTCGTCCTTCGGGATATTTATAATATCTCTTGGGCTAGGTTCGGCACAACAAAATTTATTTTGTGCCCCGGTGAAATCAGAACAGCTTTGTTTATTGATTTGGTTTTTTTATAATACGTTTATTTGCGATCGTTATGGGCTTGATTGGCTATGACAAGTTTCTCTGCGGTAGGTCTGGACTTGGACAGCGTTGGTGCGTTACTTTGAATCCCTCGTCGTCGCTTCTTGCCTTCCTCTTGCTTCTGTTGCCGATTATTGTTTCGGTCTGTATCATATGCTTGAGTTGTGCTCCACACCTCTGCACCCTTTCGCTATGCTCGTTGAGATGGCTCTTGCTTTATGACTTTGGCAGGATGTTCCTCAATTATTGGTATTCGTCAGGATATATAGATCCTGGAATTTCGGCAGTAGGATATATCCTCGTGCCTACCATTAACTTTGGATACTCCTGGAGATGCTTGGCTTCTCGCCCACTCGCTCTAGCTTGGGTACGGTGTTTACTATCCTTATTTAAGGATTTGTTGCTGTCGAAATGAACTGTACAGGTTACTCGTAAGGCCTGTATAGTTCCTTGTTTTTACTTTGCTCCTTCTGTTTCCTTGATAAGTTCTTAAGGTTACTCGTAAGGCCTTAATTACTTGTTACTTGATCACTACTTGATGACTTGATGACTTGATGACTTCATAATCTCCTAATGACGGGCGTTGCCTTTATATAGGCAACTCCCGCGGCCTCAGGAATAGCTTGGTGTAGTACCGCTATACAGCTGGTACATTTCCATCGGCCCTCTGCTTTCACCCACGCATCCACTTGTTGCTATGCGTGGTGAAAGTCCCGTAAATCTTTGGCGCATATGTCCACTTTCTTTGTGGCTGCGCGCCCATTTATTCCTTGTCCCTGTCTTTCTCATTTGTACATATCGACTTGCATCCCTTTCTTATGCCGGCGTCGCCTTTCTATTGGCCGCCCATCGTATCCCGTTGACTTTCTCTGCTTTCATCGCTGCCTTTGCCCGTCGCTCCCTTTGATCCACTTGTCATACCCAATTTCACACATATTCTCTCCTTATTATATTTACATACATATATATGACAATTATATTAACTTAAGTTATTGTTTAACGATAATCATATTGATTAAATTAACATACGAAATCGTTTAATTTCCCATACAATGCACATTCATCCGCATATCGTATCTATCAGATAGAGGGCTTCCCCATTGTTCATCCCTCCCCCTTCGGTTCGCATATTCCCCTATCCAATCCACAAACCATTATCGTTTCATACATGCATGCATGCCCCGCACCCGTCTCGTGGGCTTGCTTGGCCCTCACTTTGTTCTCATAATTTCGGCAGTTCATGCTCTCACTGCTTTGATCTCTTGTGTGTGACGTAGGCAGAGAGCACCCACAAGCCACCGGTACTCCCTCTCGCGGTCATACACGCATAGCATACATGTATTGTGAGTGTATGCTTGTACATGCATTGTACGTCAATGCATGCATTTCTATTGTGGCCTCTCTGTGCTCTTAAATTGTCTCACTGGGCCAATGCCCTTTTTCGCTTGCCCTTATTTGCTCTTACATAGCCGATTTTATACATTATGCCTCCCACGCATCTTCCCGCTTGTACGTGGACCTGGTTGCCCGTCGTATGTATGCATATTGGTTTTTTTGCATTCTGCTTCCCACGCATCTTCCCGCTTGTACGAAATCTCTCGCGGTTGCGTGCGGTCCGATCGGTCGTGTTTGATCGTAGCCGTATCGTATGTCGTGTAATTTCCAACTTCTCACATTATGCTTCCCACGCATCTTCCCGCTTGTACGAAATTGCTCGCGGTTGCGTGTGGTTCGATCCATTGCATTTGATCGTAACTTATTTGCGTTGCACTGGTTCGATCGACCAGTGCCAATATTGGTCGTATATCGTACATCTGGTTCGTGTCTCGGCTATGTCTTGTATCGTATATCGTACATCTGGTTCGTGTCTTGGCTATATCTTGTATCTGGTGCGTTATTCACACCTTTGTATTGCCTCGCTGTTGGTTTGTTGTGTGGGATATTATTATGATTTATAATATTCCTCACACTATGTAACAAAGGTTTTATACACTTCGTTAGTTCGCCCTATTCTCGAATATTGCTCGCCAGTGTGGAACCCGCTATATGATGTTCACCAGCGTAGTATTGAATCGGTACAGAAGCAATTCCTTAAGTTTGCGTTACGCGGTCTTAATTGGGACCCGAGTCTTCGCCTACCTTCTTATTCTGACAGACTTATTCTTATTAATCTCCCTTCACTTTACAACCGTAGGCTCGTTTTTGGCATTCTCTTTCTCCATAAACTAGTCAACGGCGAAGTCATTTCCACTAATTTACTAAGTACGCTATATTTTTGTGTTCCCTCACGTCGGACCAGAAACTTTTTTCCTATTTACCTTAGTAGATGTCTGACTAACTACTCTCTTCACGAACCTTTTCGTGTTCTTTGCCAATCTTTTAACAACCTTTCTCACCTAATTTCTCCTCATCTTTCTGTCACTTCTCTTCGCGCTATACTTTTTAATCATCTACAGCGAAACCAATGAAAATATTCTGGACTTGGATTGGCTGCAACTCATCCCTGACCACATTGGCTGTGAATCGGGGCATAGCTGGCACCTTATGCAAATAAAACACCTCCACCGGGTCGGGGATGTTTAGTTGTGTATATAGCTAAGCTAGCTTTTTTAATTTAATTACTATTTGTCTTTAGCTTAAGCTTTTTCGTCGACTGCTGTGTTAGTTGACGTAAATAAATAAATAAATAAATAAACCTTTTGTTGTAGTGCCGCTCTTCATCTAATATTGTTGTCTCTTCGAAATTCGGTGCATGGCCACTAGTTGCACAGTGTGTCATTAGTGCTGTTTTTGGTGTGTCTGAGTAATGTCTCATTTTATAGTCAGATTTGTGTTGGGAAATCCTAGTTTTTAATTTCGATTTGGTCGTCCCTATGTATATCTTATTGCACGGTATGTTTCCTTGTCCATTGCATGGGATTTTGTATATTACATTGCTTCTATTAGTCATCTCTATCTTGGATTTTGTTTTGTTAAATGTATGTTTGAGAGTATTGTCAGGTTTATGTGCTATTTTTATTCCATCTTTGTCATAACAATCCGAATGTGATAGTCTTTCTGATAATTTAAGTACATAAGTGACCGATATGTAGGCAAAGGGTATTATAAAATTGGTCAGATGTTTGTAACGCACAGAAGGAGACGTTTCCGACCCTATAAAGTATATATATTCTTGATCAGCATGAGAAGCTGAGTTGATATAGCCATGTCCGTCTGTCCGTCCGTCTGTGCGTAGCGTTTTACTCAGCCATCTTAAGAGCTATCGGGATGAAATTTTTTTTTGGGTCTTTTTATTACCTGGGAAAAATAAAGTATGAAACTTGGGAGAATCGGACCACTATATCATATAGCTCTGGAGGAAACATTTTTGCAAAAATTGGAGTATCGCCATGAAATTTACCAATATGATAGTATTATATATAAAATCTCAGATCCCAAAGTTTGAATCTGATCGGATATAAGTTACAGCCGATATAAATCGGTTCGGCTAGCTGCCTACTACGTCATCATAAAATCAACAGAGCACACGCATGCACACATACAGACGCAACGCTACATAAACTATGTATATGTGTATCCGTGCGAGTCGCGGCATGCGTGTAAAAGGGGATGGGGAAGAAGAAGAAGAAATTGAAATGATATTTGAAAGGTTTTGTGCATTAATGAATTGAGATACAGAAAAAGAGTTTGGAACATGTAAAAATATTATGGCCATGGACTGCAAGGGTATATAAACTTCGGCACAGCCGATGTTGGCTTCTTTGATATTTCTTTTCTTAAATTTGATTCGAGCTTTAGCTCTCTGACGTGACGGTCGTGTTTTTGCTTAGCTCCTGAGTTTTTATACCCTTGCAGAGGGTATTATAAAATTGGTCAGATGTTTGTAACGCACAGAAGGAGACGTTTCCGACCCTATAAAGTATATGTGCGCATGCGTGTGCTCTGTTGATTTGATGATGACGTAGTAGGCAGCTAGCCGAACTCCTTTGCAAGGGTATAAAAAACACAAAAATTCATATTTTTGAAATATACACTAAAATAAAACATACACACAAAAAAAATATATAAACATATACATAAATAATAAATTTCAATCAGCCCAAACCCCAACATACCCTAAAGAAGAGCAGATGTCAAACAGGTGCACTAAAAAGTGCACAAACAACATAAGCACACTTGTAAAGCCTTCCGCGAGCAAAACTAGCTTTTGAAAAAGGTTCAATACAAAAAGCTCAAGTAAAGTTTACAAAGCTTGCAAGCACACATAAAGCTTTCTGATCGCAGCAGGCTCCACAAGATCAAATTTTCCCAATAACGAAGTCTATATACAAGTCTGAAATACAATTCAATATAAGAAAAAAATATATGAAATACTAAGAGAACGAAATTAATTAAAGGGAATTAATTATGCAATAAAAATAAAACCAAAAGTAACAGAATTTTAAATGGACCAGAACATAGAAATATTAAAAGAAAAGTTTCAGAAAGCGTACAAGTGTATAAATAAGACAATTTACATACACGCTCAGACCATTAATAAGCACCTTGAAACTATCTTTGAGAGTTACAATAAAATAAAGAATAACAATACAGAAATATGCAATGAATCAAATAGTAAAATCTTTACTGAGCTAATATACAGTTTAAATAAACAACTAATAAGTATAGCAACAAAACATAATATAAAATTCACAATACCGGTAGATTCGAATCTAGAAGCAACTTTTGAACCTCTAGTAGCAAAAGACACAGAAGAGCCAGGTGTAGAAGATAACCCAGAAGACATTCTAGATATTAATACAAAACCAAAGATGGTGCAAACAAAGATTGAATTTAATACATCTTATAAGCTGATTCAAGAGTATGATGTTGGAGTAGAAACACTTCAAAGTTTCATAGATTCACTGGAATTAATCAATGAAATAAAAGCAGAACATGAAGAAACAGCTATTAAACTAGCTATTAACTAAAAGGGGACGTTAGACTACTAGTAACAAATGAAATCACTATAAATGGTATAATCCAAACATTAAAAAAAGAAATTAAGGGTGAAACAGTTCAGGTAGCAGAGGCAATATTAATGAATTTAAAACAAAATGCCAAGAACGCAAGTTTATTTATGTCAGAAATAGAAAATCTCACTAAATCATTGAAACGCGCATTCATAACAGACAACCATGGAACAGCAAAGAAATATGCAACTCAGACAGCGGTGAAATCAATTATAAATAAAGGTCAGAACAATAATAGAAGCAGGCAATTTTACTGAAATGAATGATGTTGTAGCTAAATTTGTAAATACATCCACAAATATGGAACAGGATCACAGCGTGTTTTATACTAAAAGAAACACAAATAGGAACTCGTATAATAATAATAGAAATTATAATAGTAATTACCAAAATAGAAACCCAAATGGAAATAATAACTATAACAATAGTAGGAACTACAATAATTATAGTAATAATTATAATCGAAGAAATTATAACAATAGGAATACAAGAGCTAATTATCAACAAAATAATAATGTGGGACTTACAAACGTAGAAGAAAATTCGGAAAGTCCTCTGATGTAAAAAATCGAACAAATAAAATATATAGTTTAAATCGCAACCTTAATAGCTACATAACTCTAAACTTTGACGATGTAGGGACAATAAAATTATTTTTAGACACAGGAGCTGATGTATCACTAATAATACAAACTATACTAGGGAAAGACAATACAGTTGACATACACAGACGGACAAAACTTAGTGGCATAGGCAAAGACGTATACATATATAAAATTCTTGGGGCTTGATTTTACAAAAAAATACAAACATCTGACCAATTTTATAATACCCTCTGCAAGGGTATAAAAATGTAAATGTTTTATTACCAAAAAAAAAGAAAAATTACTCTCCTTCAACATAGGCGATTTGACCATTAATGGAAGAACAGATCTAGATCTATTCCTTCCAAGGCTTCAAAAAGAAGCCGGTGCTCAAAGAATCAATAAACTGAACATGTCAGAAAAACCATTTAGGTCAATTGCACTTAATGAACTAAAACAAAAAGGAAAGGACACATTAAATGAAGTAAGTAAGTCGTCTCGCCGACTTGGGTATACCATACACCAGTAAAACAAATATTTTAAATTTATAAAAGCAATGCATCGAGTTTTTTTAAATTACGGGGGCGGAAAGGGGTGTGGCAAAATCTTTACACATCAAAAATGTGCGCAATTTCTAAGCAAATATACATACCAACTATGGTGTCTTTAGCTAGAATAGTTTTTGAGAAAATCGGTTTTATTAATTTGCCGGGGCGGTGGGGGCGTGGCAAAATTTTTACAAATACAAAATGTGCGCATTCACTAAGCAAATATACATACCAAATTTTGTGTCTCTAGTTGCCATAGTGTTTGAGAAAATCGGTTTTATATAATTTGCGGGGGCGGTAGGGGCCGTGGCAGAAATTTGAACGGACGGACGGACCGGCGACTTTAATATACCATATCACCCTATGGTTGTATGGTATAATTACTCTCCTTCAACATAGGCGATTTTATCATTACTGGAAGAACAGATCTAGATCTATTCCTTCCAAGGCTTGAAAAATATGCCGATGCTTAAAGAATCTATAAACTGAACATGTCAGAAAAACCATTTAGGTCACTTACACTTAATGAACTAAAACAAAAAGGAAAAGACACATTAAAAAATTTAGTAATAGCAGTTCTACCTCAAGTAAAAGTAATAACAAATAAAGAAGAAATAAGAAATATTTTTTTTTTGGAAACACATGTCTTGAGACGTTGCAACATACATCAAAAATTGCGAAAAATGCAAACTAGCCAAAACAACCAGACACAACCACTCTCCATTGATAATAACACTAACCCCTGCAACCACTTTTGACAAAATAATAATAGATACAATTGGACCATTACCAATAACAATGAATGGTAATGAATACGCAGTTACCATTATCTGCGACCTGTCCAAATATCTCATATCGATACCAATACCAAACAAAAGTGCAAAAGCGGTTGCAAAGGCAATATTTGAAAAATTTATATTAATTTACGGCTCAGTTAAAACAATTCTAACAGACATGGGAACAGAATATATGAATTCAATACTAATAGAAATTTGCAAAAATTCTAGCATACTTCACATATTGCTTTATCACCACTCCATCCATCGTATATGGTTATGCACCTTTTGAACTAGTCTTTGCGAAACAGCCTAAAACTGTCCCTTTTTCATCTGAGACTGTAGATCCCATCTACAACATTGATGACTTCAATAAAGAAATAAAATTCAAATTGCAAATAGCACAAAATAGAGCAAAATTTCTTATCGAAAAATTTAAAGCATTACAAAAGGAAACATTTGATAAAAACACAAAAAAAGTATCACTAACTGAAGGACAAGAAATTCTTCTAAAGAATTAGACAGGGCACAAATTGGAACACAACTACATAGGCAAATATAAAATACAGAACATAGGTCCTAATAATAACATATTAGTAACTGATAGTAAGAACAAAAAGCAAACAGTACACGTAGATAGAATAAAATTACTATAAGAAAAATATATTTTTCTTTTTGAAAAAAAGGAGGTGTAGTATACTTTTAGGAATAGCACATAGGCCACATACTTTTAGGAACAGATTATCATTAATTAGAACCTAAGCACAATGTTTAGCTTTAAGTACCGTTAAGGACACTAGCCATAAGACTCCATGTAATTGCCTCCCTATAAATACTGGGCTTGCGGCCCCAAATAAATCACTTCAAGTCAAACCTTGCTATCGCCTATTACATTATATATCAGACTTTTATTCAAATATGTTCACGCCACCGGGTGAACAGCAGAGAGTGAGGGGTAGGGTTTTTTCCCCAAACCGAATTCGGTCATACTGAGGAGGGTGACGAGGGGTTCTGCTGTGAATCGCCGTATTCAATCCAGTACGAGATTTCAACCCGAATACCCGTTCTTCTTTTTGTGGTTTGCCTTTTTGCGATTGTAAAATTTTCCAACCCGCATCCATCTCGTGTGCGTCGGGACATATTGTCACTTACTACAAATAAATATTAATTAGTTTAAAACGAAGTTCGCGCGCTTTTTACTTACACTACTCACGCACCAGACTCCTGAAGTCTTTGGCACCCGCCAACCACTTGCGGCTTATTTGGATTCTTCCGCCCCGCCACAAACATTGGTCCTTCGAGCCGGATATCCTTCCGCTATTCCAGCTTGCATCGGCGGAATTCCTGATAAGTACAACACTTCTTATTAAAATTCTCATTCACATTATATCCCATTACAAACTTATAAAAGTGTGAGGTTTCCCGCTCCTCCATAGCGACCTACACACTTTTGTATACTTGTATGTACATACCTGACCTATTCCAAGGGTTACCTGGTATTTCCCGATCATTTTTGTGTTTATGAAGTGCATTTTTTTCCATTCTTCGAAATTCTGATTGTCAAAAGTCCAATTGCATAGCAATACATATGTATGTATAAACACAAATATACATACATACATGTAAAAACAGCTGTTTTCTAACCTGCAAGTAGAGGTGTTTAATAATCGAGAATTTATAAAGTACCACTTACCTTTACTTAAAGTGGTGTATGGTATATCCAAGTCGGCGAGACGACTTACTTACTTCATATTTTTTTTTTTGTGATTGTTTCCTCAGCTCTCGCTTCATATGAAATGAATTTCATTTGTATAGAAGCGGCAGGAGGATCGGTCCCATCCTTTTGCCCCGCCCTTCAGTTAGCGTAGTTAGTATTTGGCTACCAGAAGTTTTCTGTTTCTGTTTTTTTTGTTTTTGGTTTATGGGTGATGAGGGGAATTTTTTTTGTTGTTTTTGCAGCCACAAAACGCACTTTAGCAAATTGAAATTGCTGCCTGCTGATTGCTTGCATTGGCCAAACAATTCCGGAAAATGTAATGAAAAATTTCGTAGTGGGCCAAAAATACATTTGAATGTATGCTGGTCATATGAATTTGCACACACACACACACACACATTACACACGCATTAATGCATATACTACAACAGTTTGATAATAAAGCAGAAGGATGGTAAGGCAGGAAGATGTTAAGACCCAATAAAACGAGCCAATTAGCCAATTGCCCATTCGACAGCGAGTGGCGCCGCCATTATGAGGACCCTACATACCAACATACACGCATACATATGCACATAGGTCATTGGCCGTCGTTTTCATTATAACATGCGAGTGAGCCAAATTCAAATATGAATAAAATTTTCTCTTCGATATTCATCACGCATTAAAAAGCCAAATGGAAAGCTAATTGAAAAATGAAACATATGACACGAGAAGTTCGAAAGAGGCCCACAAAGCGGATTGCGCTGATCATTAGTCCATCGGCATAAATTATTTGCAGCCACTCCGATTGGCTTTCGGCAATTTAATAATTCGAAACCTACATAATTAAAGTAGGAAATCGTGATCTGTTACGACATCCATTTTTTCCTTTGTGATTTTCGTATTGTGCAAAAATATTTCTATCGACTGATTGAATTTAATTCGCAAAATATTTTCTAAAGAAAAATAAGTACAATTTTATTTATCTGGAATTAATATTTTGGCTTGTCTTGGTGCATTTTGATCTTTTCCTCACAGATCCATGAAATTGATCTTGACCGTTTAATGAAAATTAATTCCGAGTTTTTTTTTTTTTCCTTATTGAAAAGTTATCGGCACTCCCAATCCTACTGATCTCAATTTTTCCATATTTTTAAATACTCTTATAAATTTCAACATTTTTCCACATTGTATAAATTTTAATACCGAAGTGATTACATATCCTTATAATTATTCACACAACTGCGAAGAAAATTATAAATCCTTCTAATTTCATTTATGCTATCTATGCTTATTCATTGTGTTCATTAAAAAGAGGAGACATTTCTCCTTCTCACTCCTTCTCTATCCTTAAATTATACAGTCCACTTACAGCTTCGTTTCGATCTCCTCGCTTGAGAGCTCTAATTCCACGAAGTTATTTGTTTCCATTCGATTCGTAATAGCTCAGAGAACACTCTACGATGTCACTTTCCGACTTTGTTGCCGTGTGCGAGGCATTAACGGGGTTCGAGGCTCGCGAGGCCCAGGCTTTAGCTGACGATGTGCCACTCTTCTCCATTAAAATACACTTAGACCAGCTTAAAACACTTTGGGCAAAAGTCGAGGCAGAGTTTTCACGATGCTATAAAGCCTTGACGGCTCAAAAGAACGAAGATAGTCCGAAGCACATAGCTACAATTAAAGCTAAACATGAATATTGTTATATGGTATATGTGCGAGGCGGGACTTTGTTTGGAGAGAAAATGGCTCCCCCACCAGTCAGGCTCTCCGTCGAATCCACCCATCAAAGCCACACAGTTCCCCCGTGCGAAGTCGAAATCTTCAACGGGGACAGCCTGGCTTGGCCTACATTCCGTGATTTGTTTACCGCGATTTTTATCCATAATCCAAGCCTAACACAAGTGGAGAAACTTTGCCACCTAAGTTGCAAAACTCGCGGTGAAGCCAGAGCCATTGTTTCTAGGTCACCATTAACCAATGAAGGGTTTCAGCCGGGTGGGATGATAATCGATTATTGATTATGAGCCAAGCCAAGCAGCTTCTACAGATCCCAACTGTAACACAAGAGTCTGGCAAAGCGTTGAGAGAACTGCAGACGTCAATTCAAGGTTGCTTAATCGGTCTTGAGCGTTCCGGGGCTCGTACAGACAATTGGGCTATCCTTCTCATAGCAATCTGTACGAGCAAAATGCCCAAATCCACATTTCTGTTGTGGGAACAGTCCGTTCCAAATAAGTCCGCCGTCTCATCCTGGGACGACCTGAATGGATTCCTAACTGATCGCCACCGTGTATTAGAGGCCACACATGTCCTTCAACCAAGCTCTGGCGGTCAGACCTTTCCATCCGTAAGCCGAAATCCTACGGCTCGAGCTCAGGCCTTTTCCGCTCAAGTGCAAGAGAGCTCAGCACCTGATGCTTGTATAATTCCAAATCCTGCGTCCCCCAATTCTTCCAGCAGCCCTCATGTAAACGTGGGAAGTTACTTCGCCTCCACTCGCAACACTGGCCTCCTGGGTACTGCGAGGGTAACTATTCATCATCGTGGCAAGCAGTTTCAAATCCGCGCTTTAATTGATATGGGATCCGAAGCGTCCTTTATTTCCCAAAGAATGTTTGAATTGATTAATCCTCCAAGCTGCAAAGTATCAACTAGCATTCGCGGCATTGGGCAATGCTATGCTGGTAGCGGCGACAAAGTGTGCCGCTTACAGATTTCTCCTCCTGACGAACCGCTGCGACAGTTCCAAGCAGTCGCCGTGGTGCTGCCTAGTGTAGCTGAAGCACTTCCGTTCCGCGCCGTCCCGAATAAGGTGAAGCAGGATTCGCTTGACCTTCAGCTCGCTGATCCGCAATTTCCCCAGAAGGTCTCGGTCCACCTCCTCCAGCAGTCCGAAGATGTCTCTAAGGACAGCAGCACCATCCGATTTAGAACGCAGTTCCAATTGCTTCAGGTGCCGCGTTTGTCAAGGGGCACATGCGCTCCGTCTGTGCCGACAGTTTCGAGGACTACGAGCTGACGACAGGCTGCGGGTAGTCTTGAGCAACGGATACTGCCCGAACTGTTTGGCTCATGAGCATTCCAATGGTTCCTGCAGGAGCACAGCAGGATGCCATCGATGTGGCAAGCAACACCACACGCTCTTGCACATCGACAGCTCAGTCGCGTACATCCAACCCAAAGAGCAAAGACCCGAAAGGCACCCGCCTTTCATTCGGACTTCTATCCAGAGGTCATCAGCCATCGTGCCGCCTACTCCATCTGCATCCAAAGTTCCCCCTCCATCTCCACCCGTGTCTTGGCGATCCCGAACGCTGCCATCCCCCATCCTTAGACATGTCCACCGAGGCAATTGCAACTTGTTGCAAGGGGGCGGTATGTTCACGCCACCGAGTGAACAGCAGAGAGTGAGGGGTAGGGTTTTTTCCCCAAACCGAATTCGGTCATACTGAGGAGTGTGACGAGGGGTTCTGCTGTGAATCGCCATATTCAATACAGTACGAGATTTCAACCCGAACACCCGTTCTTCTTTTTGTGATTTGCCTTTTTGCTATTGTAAAATTTTCCAACCCGCATCCATCTCGTGTGTGTCGGGACATATTGTCACTTACTACAAATAAATATTAATTAGTTTAAAAGGAAGTTCTCGCTCGTTTTAATTACACTACTCACGCACCAGACCCCTGAAGACTTTGGCACCCGCCAACCACTTGCGGCTTATTTGGATTTTTCCGACCCGCCACAAACAAAATATATATATAGTTATGTTTTGAAAAAAATAAGTCGTCTCGCCGAATTAGGTATACCAAATGCATTTTCGTATTTTTAAAAAAATCTGTTTCCATGCTTTTTACAAGCATTTCTTAGTATTTCGCTCACTCAAGCATACAAGCACCCTAGCGCCCCCACCAACCAAGGCCTGGGGCCTTGTCTAGTGCTGCCTGCCTATGCACGTTTGGCAGGTGCGAGTTGTGTGGCATTGGTCAATGATTTTGGGGTTTTTTGCGATTGGGAATGAGAAGAGGAAATGTGCCTGTTCCTGTGCTGATTGTTGTACTGTTAATCTGTGTTTTCACTTAGATATTGGCCGGGGGGCTTGGGCGATAACCATACGATAAGAATTATATGTGTGTTTCTGGGGTGAGTACACCGATACAGGAAGTTTGTTTGTGGCCAAGTTTGCCGAGCACGGAGCATGGAATAAAGAGGCAAATAGCAAACGAAAAATAGGAAAAGAGAAAGCGTATGGAAGGCTGTACAAGGATGTTGGGTATTGGAGATATCAAGCAAGCAATTGCTTTAAATTGAATTTTCTATTTGTGCAGTCATCGATATGTTTGGTAATACTCAATAGTCACACACGCGCGCACACACACACACACATAAACACATTATCCGTCTTGCGATAAGAGTCTGCAGTTCAATCCGCACGATCTTGGATGATGCGGTTCTCGTCATCGCATGAATGATGCCAATCGACGAACAGGCAGTGATCATCGGGCCTTGGCGCCAGACGAGGTGGCAGGTCAGATGGACCGGGAGCAATGCGCAGCCTATCGCGGCAACAAAGCATGCGGAGGTGGCAAGAGCGCTGGGACACCTCGACCTCGACCCTGACATTAGCGCGTGGGTTCTGCGTAAACACGGCGAGGTAAACCATTACCTGACCCAACTGTTGAGTGGTCACGGCTGCTTCAGGATGTATCTGAAGAGATTCGGCCACGAAACTTCGGACGAATGCACTTAGTGCGGCAGCTGAATATCCGAAGACGCCGAGCATATTCTGCTGCATTGCCCCAGGTTTGAAGCGGCAAGATTTTCCCTGGCTTGTGCAATGGCGCATCGCGCAACATTGGAAAATTTGACCAGGCTGATGGTCGCTGATCCCCGAGCATGGGATGCCGTCAGCTCTTTCGCGTCAGTTGTGATGAAGGAGCTCAGGAGGCTCGAACGTCAGAGGCATGAGGAATGATCGCCCAGGGCCCTGTGAAGCAGTACCCAAAAGTAGTCCCGCTATTGGTATCCACCTCCCCCTCTAACCACACGAGTGTATTGTACTGTTCTTTGATTTGTGACGCAACAATTTATTGTTTATTATATTCTTTTTTTATATGTTACGTTAATATGTTGTTATGATGTATGTATGTATGAGTAATAAATGGAACTAAAACAAAAAAAAAAATTAAAAAAAAAACATACACACACACACTCTCTCAATGGTGACAATTTTTTTTTTCTTCTGGCTGGCAAGTTGCAGTTTAATGGCAATATGATGAAGAGAAACACAAGCCTCTGCTTGTGGCAAGTGAATACAGAGTATATTGAATTTTTAATTGGTGTTAGGTATATGAAATCATTAAACGAAATGCCTTACACATGTCTTACACATTTACAGCAAACAAGTAATAAAACCCAAGAACTTACATATATTTGGTTCAATTCATTTGGTTCAAGTGGGCCAAAAAATTATTAATGAGAATAATGTTATTTCAACGGGAAAAAGATTAAAGCGTTTGGGCTGTAGTTATAGTGTTTTAATTGAAGATGGACTAATGAGAGAGCTATCAGATAAAGTCCATTACAGGGTCATTAATTACATCACAACTATTGGACATCTAACTATTGGAGAAAGTATTAAAACAAACAAACAAAAGAGTGAGTGAAGTTTTTATTGATTTTACCAAGTAAGTAATTTTAATGCTTTGTGTTTACAATTCCCAATTAATTTTAGCTTTAAAGCAAGGAATATGCCTATTGGGAAACCACTTAAAAAAAACGAGACATAAACTCTACATCATGGTGGTATAGTAATGTAAAATTAATTAATTTAAAAACATAAATATTCGTCAATGGACATGAAACTCAAAATTTTGAAAACTTTAGTGTGCAGTTCGAATTTATAGAAACTTTGGTAAGCCAGAACAGAATCAGCAAAGAACTAGCGCATAAGATTATCCCGTGATCCCAGCAGAATCACCACAACCAGCAGAACGAACCACTAAAATGGCACGAAGATAAACTATAATATTTTTCGATGATTTCCGCTACTTCGACAATAATCAATAAAATAAATTAATTTCATTACTCTGTATATAGAATTATGCATTGTACAATCATGGGATTCGTCATTACTAGTTTCACAATTTTGGAACGAAGTGAATATATCGAGTGAAAGAAATAAAATAAGTGTTTGATTTGAATATAAAATAAGCAATTAATACGAATAAAATTTACCAATGACATTCCTCAATTCACGCCTAGCTATGTACAATTCAGAATATCAAATAACGTTTTTATCTCGATGATCTTATAAAGACAATTCAGAGTTTTTAGCAGGACAATATCGAGGACTTAAATACTAATGACATATATTGCTACAATAGCCCAATAGCCTTTAAGTCTACTCTTGAAATAATACTTTTTTGACCCCAAGTAGTAACTATGCTGTTAAACACAAACTCTCTTAAAAAGTAAAGAGAGAGAGCTTGATTTCTGTAATCCGAAAAGGGTTCCAAATAATTGGTCATTGCGTATTGCAAACCAAAGGATATATAAAGAATAAGGAAAATATTTTAAAGTCTAGCCTTGATGTTGCTTTATTTATCCATTATCCCTCTGACAGATAATGTCAATGCCAACTAAATGTGAGTAAATGACATTAAAATTGCAAGTGTTGTAAAGGAAGGAAACTTTAAACAGAGAAGAGGAAAAAACATTATATGAAGCACTGGTATGAAATCCTATAAATCGATGGAAAACTGACATCCGTCATGCCAAAACAATCTCAACGACGAAATGAGCATATTTCATTGAAGCAACAGGAGGAGTTTGGCAATTGGAGGAAAAGATGTTATCGGACTTGCTGATATTAGTGGCAACTCCTATTGAAAGAATGGTTCAATTGAGACTTCTATAGTCCGAAGGGAAATAAATATTAACAAGAAGCAAAAACAAATCAAATCTTATTGCGCTATTGGAATGTAGACATGGTATGGAAATTAAGGACTTAAAACATTAATATGGATGAATAAAATGATTTATATTTATAGTTCGGGACAAGAACTAAGAAAACAATTTGATTCTATCGCGTCGACTTTACGAAATAGAATAAGCTCTAACACTTCATGTTCCGTTATTTATATCGTTTCCCTCTATATGTGAGTTAGAGCCGACGGCAAGCGAAATTTGATAGGCATCCCCTATCGATAGATCAAACCATCGATAGTTCCATAGACTTGCAGCTCTAATGTATCGATGGTCGACGTCACCAATAGACTTTTCAAAACTATCGATAATGCCAAGATATAACTAAATAAATATAAATAAATATAAATCTAACAATTGATATATTGGTGTCATGGAAATTTACGACGTTTTATTTTGGGACTAACTAGTACCGATTGGCAAATCAACTGAATCGATTGCCGACAGTGTATATCGATAGTCGTTGATGACAACAGGGTTGTAAAACGCAAGAAATAATATGTAAGATTCCAATTATTTACAAAGTCTGTTAAATGCTCATGCATATACCGCAACCAGTATTGTAGTATCGATTGTTAGTGATAAGTATCGATTGTTAGTAATAAGTATCGATTGTTAGTACTAAGTATCGATTGTTAGCGATAAGTCATCGATAGGTGGCGAGACAGCGTCTCTCTTCTCTTTCGGCGACGCAACGAGCAAGTTGTCTCTGCGCAGAAACCCAAAGATTAAATCCAAAAAGTACAAACTAATCATTACCATTTTTACCAAATAAATAGGTGTTTACAACTCAGAAGTGGGATGACCACCCGAAAGGATGCATATTTCGGGACACGGCAGGCCACACGTTCCAAATCTAGGACGGCCGCCTACACGCCCACCGCTGCTGGTGCACCCACTGCTGTGACTACCGCTGCAGTACCGGCGGCCACTGGAGCCGCTGCCGGGCCCGCCGCTGCCGGGCCAACTGCCGCCACGCTCGCTCCTGCTGGGCCCGCTGCTGCCGCTCCGCCCCTGCTAGGCCAACGGCTGCCATACTCGCCCCTGCTGGGCCAACTGCTGACATGCTTGCCCCTGCTGGGCCAACTGCTGCCATACTCGCCCCTGCTGTGCCAACTGCCGCCATACTCGCCCCTGCCGGCCCCGCTGCGGCTAAATTCGCCCCTGCTGTAACCGCTGCCGCCGCACCCGCCCCTGCTGTACCCACCTCTGCAGACTGCCGCCGCTGCACCCGCTGCCGCCTCTGCACCCGCTGCCGCCTCTGCACCCGCTGCCACTGCTGTACCCGCTGCCACTGCTGTACCCACCACCGCTGCCACTGCTGTACCCGCCGCCGCTGCCGCCGCATCCATTGCGGTACCTACCGCCGCTGCCACATCCACTGTACCTGCGGATGCTGTGCCCGCCGACTATATGTCTGCCATGCGGGCTGCGGCCTCGCTCGCCGCCCCCGTCACTGGTCCCGACGCGGACCCATGGGAAGAGATGCCCTCTTTAGTGCCCACCGTATCGACTGCCGCGGCCGCCATCACACCGGCCACTTCCGCCTCCCCCAGCCTGGATGAGCAACTGGTGACGCTGCAGAAACAACATGAGTTGCTACAGCTACAGCATCAAATCCTCAAACTGCAGCAGGGGATTGACGAATTCCAAGCACCGAGGCAGCAAGTCAGTGACGTGAGTGTCATTGAGAGCATGGTGGCTCGATTTTCAGCGGATACCGCATACGATGTGAAGAAATGGCTGAACGATCTGGAAGACGCATTTGAAATTCTGCAGTTGAACGACCGCCTACGTTTGGTCGCATGCCGTCGTATGCTGGAAGGTGCTGCTGCGCACGGTATCGGTGCACAGCTACGAAGAATTGAAGGCAATCCTCTTGCGAGAATTTGGACGCTCGTGTAGCATCGAGGAAGTGTACCACGCTCTGCGTGGCCGGCGCATCAAGGCAGGCGAGGGATGTTTAAGATTCGCAATCGAGATGCAGGAGATTGCCATGAATGCTCCGATTCCGGAGAACGAGCTGGTCGACCTGATCATTGATGGATTGCGGGACAACTCTACTCGAGTCGGCATGCTGTACTCAGCTCGGACGGTGGCTGAACTGAAGCCCCTACTGGAACGCTACGAGCGCCTCCGTATGCAGGCCGCTGCCTCCAGACAAAGCAATAGCGTGTTGGCTAACAACAACTGCCGTGGCGCCTGGAAACAAATCGTCAGGCACCGCCACGAGTGAGACCAGATGCTTCAACTGCTCAGGATGGGGGCATTACAAGAGTCAATGCCCGAAACCAATGAGACCTCCGAATTCATGTTTCAAGTGTGGCATAGTGGGCCACATCTACAAAAACTGCCCGTCTCGAATTGGAAATGCCACCAATATCACTGCTGCCGCCGCCGCTGATGAAGCAGGAGATCGACTAGACCATTTACAACTGGTGAGTGTTGCTTTTGTTTGTGATGAAGTGCAAGATAGGAAATTTATAGATATGTTTTCTCTCCTTGATTCGGGCAGTCCAAAGAGTTTTATCCGTCAATCTGAAGTCCCCTCCAACTGCCGTCTTAGCCCCTGTACATTGAACTGCCGTGGTTTAGGAAATAGCCAACTTCTGTCCTTAGGCCAAGTCCAGTGTAGGGTTCGCCTCCGCAACACACAGACAATACATACGTTTGAAGTCCTGACGAACCAAGCAACCGAACTGCCGATGATTATAGGTAGAGATCTTCTGTATAAAATTAATATTAGACTCTGTAAACTGAAAAAAACTGAAATATGAAAAGGAATCGTTGATACTCATGAATAAACCGACTGAATGTATAAATCCAAAACTTACTGTTGTTCTGAAGTCTTTTAAAATATTGAGGAAAGATCTAGCGGTACTACCGCACGACAGGAATAAGATTGTGTCTGCCGAAGTGTTGTCTGATTCTCCCCTTCTAGAAACTTCTGCTGTACCTTCGGAAACACTGAACGATGCACTTATGGCGATAAATGCCATTGAGCTCCCTGCTGTCAGTGAGTTAGACTTTGATATAGAGCCCACGTTACGGGAAGAGCAAACCGCAGCCCTTAAGTCTATTATTTCCACTTCGTATGTACAAGTTGATCCAGATTTAATCAAGCCCATGAACTATGAGATGAAAATAGAATTGAGATTCTGAAGGAAATATTGTATGTGTTAAGAGTGAACGGGCTATGCCTGAAGCTGACTAAATGCCGTTTTGCGTATAGGGAACTAGAGTACTTGGGCTACTTAGCCAATTCCGCGGGTATCACTCCTAAACCAGCTCATATTCAGGCGATACGGGATTTGCCCATTCCAAGGGATAGCAAGGAATTAGAGCGTTGCCTAGGCCTATTCTCATACTTCCGCCGATTTGTATCAGGTTTCGCTGCGTGTCCGCTGTCCCGACTGTTAAGAAAAGATACCCCTTATGTCTTCTCCGAGGAATGCCTTGAAGCTTTCCGAACACTGAAGTTGAAATTGATCGAATCCCCCGTGTTATCTTTTTACAACCCGAAGTCTGAAACAGAGTTACACTGCGATGCTAGTTCAATTGGTTTCGGAGCAGTGCTCCTCCAGAAACAAACAGACGGTAAATTACACCCAGTGTCCTACTTCTCTAAGATGGCCTCCGCCGCTGAATCGAAACTACACAGTTATGAGCTAGAGACGTTAGCTATCGCGTATTCCTTAAAACGTTTTGAGACATACCTTAAGTTCATCCCGTTCAAAATCGTGACCGATTGTAATTCCCTTGCGCTGACACTGAGAAATGGTGGACATTCCGCCAAGATTGCTCGCTGGGCCCTGCTGTTGGAAAACTATAACTAAACGATTGTACACCGCTCGGGGGTTAGTATGCCCCATGCTGATGTTTTAAGCAGAAGAGAAACTGCCGCATACGTTGACGATATAAACCTCGACTTCCAACTGCAGTTAACCCAGAACCGGGACCCTGAGATTGTTAAACTCCGAGATGAGTTAGAGAAATATGAGATAGCGGATTTCGAACTGCGAGGTGGAGTAGTGTACCGCCTGTCCTCGACGAGTGTACCCCAACTTTATGTCCCTTCCGAAATGATAAATCATGTCATACGAGTAGTGCACGAGAAGCTTGGCCATATGGCCACGGAGAAATGTTGTACACAGATCAAGAAGCATTACTGGTTCCCGTGTATGAAGTCTTATGTTAACAATTACATTAAAAATTGCCTCAAGTGTATCTACTACTCCGCGTCCGCTTCGGACCACCGTGTCACGCTACATAGTATTCCGAAAGTGCCCCTTCCGTTTGATACCGTTCATTTTGACCATTTGGGCCCCCTTTCGACCATACGCTCTAACAAAAAGTATCTTCTGGTTGTCATTGACGCTTTCACCAAATTTGTGAAGCTGTACCCTGCCGCCACGACTAATCTCAGTATTTCGCAAATTACCGTGTTTTGGGCCCCATGTTAGGTAAACTAACGGAACCTGTGGACCACGCAGATTGGGTCCAACAACTGCCGAACATAGAGTTTGCATTGAATAACTCCGTCCACTCCACAACCAAATTTGCCGCTTCCGTACTTCTATTGTTATCCGGGATGTAGATGGCTCCCAAATCACCCAACTACCATATGATGGTGTCCTAGAAGCCTCCAAATTAAAGCTATGGGTTGCCCCTGATCAAGATTGCACTTCTGATAGCCAAACAAAGGCGACACCAGCCACTTAACATTCTTATTTGCTCCCCTTCGTCGTAAACAATTGGAATCGAGGTCGATTCCTCGTCAGGACGGCCGAGTTGTAAGATTCCAATCATTTACAAAGTCTGTTAAATGCTCATGCATATACCGAAACCAGTATTGTAGTATCGATTGTTAGTTATAAGTATCGATTGTTAGTAATAAGTATCGATTGTTAGTACTAAGAATCGATTGTTAGCGATAAGTCATCGATAGGTGGCGAGACAGCGTCTCTCTTCTCTTTCGGCGACGCAACGAGCAAGTTGTCTCTGCTCAGAAACCCAAAGATTAAATCGAAAAAATACAAACTAATCATTACCATTTTTACCAAATAAATAGGTGTTTACAAATATAAACCCTTTTTCGGTTTAATTGAATTGATATATATATATTTCAATACCAAAAGTTTAATATATCATTATAGTCCTTAAATTGGCAAATGTGTCTACTTTTTGTCGACGGCCAATATCAGTGCAGAGTTACCCACTTGGTGAATATTTTTTAATATCAATAAATTTAATAAAATGATAAAGATTTCAAACTCGTCGCTGGTCACACTTAAAATGTGAAAGTCATTTCTCTGCGGGAAAAATTTAAAAAATCAAAGAAAAGAAAAAAAAATTGTTTTTTAAATTTATCTTTTTGGATACCAAAAGCTTGTGATATATTTCTTAAATTCTGAACAAATTCTTCGAATAGTCTAACTATAATTACTCGAGGACGGGGATAAATCCGCCCAAAGGAATGGGAATCATTCATTCCAGGATGAAGATAAATTGGAAGCGGATCAAATAAAAAGAAAAAGGAAAGGAAACATGGAGGAAAAAAGAAGGATAAGGAAGCACAAATTACTGAGAAATTATCCTACTAATCATTTGGGCCCGTACATAGTATATGTTGACCTGGTAGGCGGTAGTGGTGCTGAAAATACTGACAAATTTAGTAGAAAAGCTGTTAATCCATAGGACCTCAGTGCTAATATTTTTAAACAAAAAATTAAAGATATTTTAAAAGTGAGTAAAATTGGTTATGGGCGGAGCAAAGCGGGCCCCTCAATGATGCGCCTAAACTTTATCCAAGTGAACCTTAACCATTGTGCCGTGGCGCAGGATTTCCTCCATCAGGCGGTTTGGAAAGGCCCTAGTCAGTGAGCCGTACAGATCGGAGGGGAACGCCGACTGGGTATCCGACATTAACTGAAAGCTGCTATTTGGTCCTGTGGGACTATTAGGCTTCCAATTGAGGAAGTCGCCAGATGGAGGGCTTCGTCCGGGCCAAAATCGGAGGGTACTGGGTCTATAGCTGCTAGAGAGGTTTGGATGTATCATCGACGCCATTTCTGTCGATGGTAGGGGCCATCATAGGCGGCGACTTTAATGCTTGGGCAATTGAATGGGGCAGCACTCGATCCGACGCACGGGGCCGCCTTTTGCTCGAGTGTTTCTACTCAGTGTCTCGCTGCTCAAGGAATACTTTCAGTAGAGTCGGTGCAGGATCCATTGTCGACCTTACGTTTGCCAGCGACTCCATAGCGTCACAGTCGAATTGGGAAGTTGGGCGTCACTACACCGGTAACGACCACAAGGCCATTGTCTTCACCGCTGGGGCAACCATGCAACGAGCTGAACGAAAGCCTCCCACTGGGAAAAGCTACAAGTTTGAGTCCCTAAACTTATACACATTTAGCAGCCAACTCTATCATTTCGACACTCGAGAGGGCCTGTGATGAGAGTATGCCCCACCGCAAGGCATACAGAAGACACCACAAACCAGTCTGTTGGTGGAATGTCCGTATCGCCGACGTTAGCCGCAGATTCACCCACACATAGAGGAATGCACAGTGGACGAAGTACTCGACATAATCCGGAAACTTTAACCAGCGAATGCTCTCTTTACAAGCTGAGTCCTTTGTGGTCTTGTACAACAGTTGCCTGAGGGAAGGTGCCTTTTCATCCAGATGGAAAAAGCAGAACCTAGTTCTGCTAACGAAGCCAGGGAAAACACCGCTCGAAGCGTCTTCGTTCAGGCCAATCTACCTCCTGGACACGGCAGGTAAAGTCCTAGAGTCCATCATTTGCGCAAGGCTTAGCTCAGCCATCCAAGCCAACGGAGGACTTGCGGAGCAGCAGTTCGGTTTCCAGAAGACTAAGTCCACAACGTATGCCATTGCACGCGTGGTTTACATTGCGGCGGACGCGAACGCCGGTGCCTAGATGGAAAGGGGGTTCGAAGGAGTATTGTCTGGTAACCTAGACATAAGAATATCATATCATAGTCGCACTAGCCGACTTTGGAGTCCCACACTACCTCCTTAGTTGCGTGCGACAATATTTCCAAGGAAGGACCAACTGCTATCCCACTAATGATGGCCCAGTAGTGCGGACAGTGTCTGGAGGAGTGCCCCAAGGCTCGGTGTTGGGACCTTTAGTTTGGAACACCATGTACTACGGAGTCTTGCGCCTGCAGTTTCCGCCTGGCACCCACATCACAGGGGATGATATAGTTCTTTCCGTGGCCGCTAAGACCGTCACTGAAGTTGAGGAACGCTCGAATGCCGCCATCAAAAGCGACGAGCGTGAATCGACGGTATGAAGGTGAAAAGCAAACCACCGGCTAAGCGCGATAAGAGTCTGCAGTGCAATTCGCACGATCTTGGATGATGCGGTGCTCGTCATCGCAGGAATGATGCTAATCGACGAACAGGCAGCGATCATCGACGCAGTCGCCAAGGCCAGACGAGGTGGTAGCTCAGATGGACCGGGAACAATGCGCAGCCTATCGCGGCAACAAAGCATGCGGAGGTGGCAAGAGCGCTGGGACACCTCGACCTCGACCCTGACATTAGCGCGTGGGTTCTGCGTAAACACGGCGAGGTAAACCATTACCTGACCCAACTGTTGAGTGGTCAAAAATTATTAATGAGAATAATGTTATTTCAACAGGAAAAAGGTTAAAGCGTTTGAGCTGTAGTTATAGTGTTTTAACTGAAGATGGACTAATGAGAGAGCTATCAGATAAAGTCCATTACAGGGTCATTAATTACATCACAACTATTGGACATCTAACTATTGGAGAAAGTATTAAAACAAATAAACAAAAGAGTGAGTGAAGTTTTTATTGATTTTACCAAGTAAGTAATTTAAATGTTTTGTGTTTACAATTCCCAATTAGTTTTAGCTTTAAAGCAAGGAATATGCCTATTGGGAAACCACTTAAAAAAAACGAGACATAAACTCTACATCATGGTGGTATAGTAATGTAAAATATTCGAATATTTTTTAATATCAATAAATTTAATATAATGACAAAGATTTCAAACTCGTCGCTGGTCACACTTACGAGGTGAAAGTCATTTCTCTGCGGGAAAAATTTAAAAAATCAAAGAAAAGACAAATAAATTGTTTTTTATTTCTATATACCGAAAGCTTGTGATATATTTATTAAATACTGAACAAATTCTTCGAATAGTCTAACTATAATTACTCGAGGACGGGGATAAATCCGCCCAAAGGAATGGGAATCATTCATTCCAGGATGAAGATAAATTGGAAGCGGATCAAATAAAAAGAAAAAGGAAAGGAAACATGGAGGAAAAAAGAAGGATAAGGAAGCACAAATTACTGAGAAATTATCCTACTAATCATTTGGGCCCGTACATAGTATATGTTGACCTGGTAGGCGGTAGTGGTGCTGAAAATACTGACAAATTTAGTAGAAAAGCTGTTAATCCATTGGACCTCAGTGCTACTATTTTTAAACAAAAAATTAAAGATATTTTAAAAGTGAGTAAAATTGGTTATGGGCGGAGCAAAGCAGAATGCAAGACAGCCAAAGCAGCAAAGCAACTCGTGTGCTCTAGATTAAAAGTTTCAGGATATGAACTGAAAATTCTGAAACATTTTATTTACAAAACGGGTTCAATTTTCCAAATTCCAGTAAGGTTCTCTGACTCTGAATTAAAAGAATATATATCTTCACCAATTGAATTTCATGAGATAATCCGTCTACAAGCTAGAATGAAAATAAAGAAATAGTCCCAACGAGTAGAGTAAAAATAGGCTCTGAATCTGAGGAGGTTGACTTTTTATACTTAAAAGTTAAAATCAGTTGTTCAATGAAAGACGTTAGTATTTCATGAAGTTATTAAATGTTTATTTATTTATATATATGTAGGCACTAGCACATAAACCAGTGACTAAAGGTTGTCGCAACCAACACATAAATTGGGTGGACTTCGGAGTGAGATTACAAAGGTAGAGATTGGGGGCCAAAGACACAGCGAAGCACACCCGATGTAACTACAATTGGTATCTGATCTAACTAAGAATAATGCATTTCTTTTATAGTAAAAATAGAGAGCTCACCAGTGCATAGTTCGACATAGTGTTAGGTCAGCAAAATACGTCTTTATTGCATAGCAGCTTAATTAACTAGGTCTTTATTGTTAACTGCTGACCATCTCACACCTACTTACTACTGATGAGCCATCGCTATCTATAATCGGGTTACATACTAACTTGACATATATTTCTATATTATGATTGTCTTATTGTTATCTTATTTTATATAGTTTAAACACCAACATACTCCCGGCCGTTGAACACCTGTTCAACATTATCCAACGTTGACCGCAAAATTGCTGGTGGCTGGGTTTACTGCAGCAGGGGTCGGTATGGGATTGACGATCCTCACGGTTGTCTGATCTGGACCATTGTGTCTTTGGGATTGTAAGCATCTTCTTATTCCATATACCATCACAAGAACCAATGGTATTGTTAGCGCTACGTAGGAGACGATAACATGGTGAGCCGGCTGGCTGAGGTCCTCTGGCAATTTCCAGTTTTGCTTAGTTTCCAGTTTTCCTTGAATGTTGCTTAATTCGTCGTAGCTAAGATGCATCTTCGGGAATTGTGTTGTTGTTGGCGCTGCCTTTGTTGGGCCAATGCTGAAGTTGCCAAATCGCACATATGACAATTTCATTGTGTCTGTCGTAGCTATACGGTGACCTGTTATTCGGATAGCAGAACTTCTTGCTGTACACGTCGGGTCTAGGGTTAACAATCCAGTCTTCTTGATAGTGACATCTTGGATGTTATCGTCACAGGTCACTGTGAGTTCAGTTGGTCTGGTGGTGGCAAAAATCCACTGATTTTTGTGATACATGTCGTACCACACGAATGACCTGTTTGTGTGTTGTATTTGACACACTGATGATTTTGAGTTTTTGAATAACTGGAACTCACAGTTGCTATTGGCCGTAAACGTCGTTTGTTTATCAAAACAAATATATTGCTCATTGTTGAGCTGATAGCATCGTTCCAGATCTGCTCTTGAGAGCCCAATGTATTGACTTTGTTCTTTGTTGACAGCAATAATAGGAATTTGAATGTTCATCGTTACAATCCCATGAGTTCCAACTGCTGGAATGGGTACTAGGTTATACAGTTGCACTGTCTGCGTTGCCACTAATGGAAACGTGACTTTAAATATCACATGATTGTTTGCGAGTGTGCCTTGTGCCTTCATTAAGCCATATAATTGTAAGACGTCGTTATCTGGAACTGGCAAATCCAAACCAAACGGAAGATGTCTCTTTAGTTGGTTCAGATGTGCCCGAAGCTGGCCTGGTGATAGTAGTAATGGGCTTATTTTACTATGATGGGCATCCGTAAATACTCGGGAAATTTCGGTTTGAATTCGTTGCAAATTCCCTGCAATAACTGTCATCTGAGTAGTTAGAGTGATATACCATTGTAATGCCTTTACCGCATTATCCTGGACCTTAGTTATGTCGTTCATTTGGTGTTCCATTAGTTTCATCTGATTTTCAATTGTGGCTTCGTCTCGCTTGATGATATTTATTGTTGAATCAATCACAGATGTCTGGTTTTGTAGCAATGTCAATAAATAGTCTTCATTTGATTTAACCTTTCGTATAGTGCCTGACATCTCTGTTGCATACTTTGAGTCCAGCACACCAAATAAGCCGTTCGCTATGTTCCCAATTATATCCAACGGCGATCGTCGTTGGCGTTCTATGTGAAGGAGATCATTTCCTGTTCGTAGCTCTGAGTTGACATGCTCGAAGTGTCTCTGCATTGCTGTGCATGCCTCTGGAACCTTCATTAACAAGCATATTTCTCCAACCTTAACTAATCCGTCTGAAAATGTCTTCAGGTCGGCCCAATATGGTTCGAGATCGTAAAATGCTACGATAGTCCAGTCAGATGTTGCCATTCTTCCTGTGCCAATACTTTCGTAGTATATGCCTGGTTTGGAGTTGAATCGAGTGATGTTGGTCCTTTGAGCAAATGCTATAGGAAGGAACAACAGCATTAGGCAGATCGTTATTGCCAATGGTGGCAGACCGGCTGATAAACGTCTTTTTGTCTTAGGTTCTGCGGTGTCCTCGATACCAGGATCTTCTTGGGCATTGGTTTCTGTGTCATTGGCTTCGATTTTGCGTTTCATTCCCGTCTCTCTAAGCAGGGGGGCCAATTTATGGATGGCACGCTTGTAGGTGCCTCTGGCTGTCTTAACGTCTACCACACGTACGTATCCATCCAAGCCCGGATACAATTTGATAATTCGTCCAATCGGCCACTGCAAGATTGGCACATTATCCTCCTTTAGAATTACCATCATGCCTTCTTTGACATTGTTATATGGTTTCTTCCATTTGGATGTACCCTGCAATTCCTGTAGGTAGTCTTGAGACCATTGTGTCCAGAATGTATGCTTAAGCCTTTGCACTAATTCCCATTGCTCTGGAATGGATCGCTGTGTTACTGGCTCTGCATCAGGTTGAGCTACTAATGGTTCTCCGATCAATAGATGGCCTGGGGTTAGAGCTGTCAAGTCGTTGGGATCGTCTGAGTTTGGGGTTAACGGGCGAGAGTTCAGTACTGCTTCAACATTGACAATAATGGTAGACAGTTGTTCAAACGTTAAATTTGCTGTCGATACGTTTTTCAATAGTAAATGCTTAGCGGATTTCACTGCAGCTTCCCATAATCCTCCGAAATGTGGAGACCGTGGTGGTATGAACTTAAATTGCACTCCTTTTTTGTTGCAAAACTCCTTAATCGTATCTGCTGCCTTTTCTGAGTGTATAGTATCATTCAGCTCCTTCAGTTGGTTGTTTGCTCCAACAAAGTTTGTTGCATTGTCGCAGTACAATGTCTGACATCTTCCTCTGCGTCCAATGAAGCGCTGAAGCGCACCTACGAATGAGGAGGTGGACAGGTCTCCGACCAACTCCAGGTGGACTGCCTTGGTTGCAAAGCATACAAATACTGCAATGTAAGCCTTGTCGGGACGTTTTCCTCGAACCTTATGGTGGATCCAGAATGGTCCACAATAGTCTACTCCGGCGTTGAGAAAGGGTCTATTTTGAGATACCCGGTGCTCAGGTAAGTCGCCCATGACTTGTTTAAAGAACTGAGGCCGGTACTTGGTGCATGTTACGCAGCCCTGGATCACATTCCGGACCATCGGCTTCACCTTAATGATGTGGTATTGTTGCCTAGCTATTCCGCGTAGTGCCTCATGTCCACAATGAAGATTCTCTTCATGAAGTTTCCTTAGTATCATTTTTACCACTGGATCATTATACGGCAAGAGATACGGATTCCTTGTTTCCGTTGATACTGGTGCTTGTTGTAGCCGAGTTGCTACTCGTATGATTGAATGTTCATCCAGTATTAGTGGCAATGTTGCCACCGTGCTTTTGCGATCTAGCGGTTGGTCAGGTCGTTTCTTTAAGTGTCGTAATTCATACGCAAATCCTGTTTCTTGAATTTGCTTAATGATCACTCTCCGTGCTTGGTCCAACTCTTCCAACTCTAACTGAGCCGTTGGTTTCCTGTTCTGCTTGTGACAAAACCGTAGCACATACGCCACTATTCGCTGTAGCCGGTAAAACGAATTTCTGTGATTTACCGTATATATCCATTCACTCTTGTTGTTTGCCGTGGCAGTCACCATGCTGAATACCTTGGTTTTCTTCTCAGCGGTATCAATCGTGTGCTCTGTAGGCTTAAATGGTGCTGGCCAGCCACGTTGTGGTCCATGCAAAAATAGTGGTCCATATAACCATAATGTATGTGTGCTAAGCTGGGCTGCTGATATGCCTCGAGACAGAACATCAGCTGCGTTGAGCGCTGATGACACATGACGCCATTGCCTTGGATGTGATACCGCATGTATTTTGGTCAACCGATTAGCCACAAACGTGTGGAAATGTGATGCCCGTGAATTAATCCAAGAGAGTACTACTGTTGAATCTGACCAGAGAAATGATTCCACACCTTCTGATCCGAATTGGAGATCCTGTCGAACTCTATCCGTGAGTTCAGCTCCAAGTACAGCTGCACATAGTTCCAGCCGGGGCAGTGTTTGTTTTTCCAGGGGAGCCACTCTCGACTTGGCGCACAACAATCTGACCGAAATTTGGCCATTTTTATAGGTTGATCGGACATAAACTGCCGCACCATACGCCTTTTCTGATGCATCAACAAATGTATGCAATTCCTTTGTAGTGGGGACCTTGCCCTCAAAAATATGCCTTGGAATTTTCATGTGGTTTAGTGCCTGTACATCCTCTCGGTAAGCTTCCCATTGCTTCTCCAAATACGGCGGTAGGTCCTCATCCATCTCAATTCGTTCGGTAGCAACATGTTGAAGAAACATTTTCGCTCTTACCACTACCGGTGCGAATAGTCCTAGAGGATCGAAGATTTGACCTACTTCAGATAGCACCACTCGTCTGGTTATTCCTTTTGTATGTCTTTGAGCCTTTCCACATAATTGGTCTTCTTTGGGTGCCCATATGATTCCCAATGTTTTGACACTTGTTTGTTCCAGTGTGTCACCGAGATTGATGTCAGCAATCGTATCCTCCTTTGGAATTTCTTTTAGAAGTTGACTGCTATTTGAACACCACTTCCGTAAGTTGAAACCCTTAGGTCTCAAGATTTCTAGCAGCTCGTGTCTTATTTGCAGGGCTTCTGGTAAACTATCTGCTCCTGTAAGACAATCATCAACATAAAAGTCATTTTTTAATGCCAATGCTCCAGACGACAAATTTTCCATGTTTTTTAGCGCCAAATATTCCAGACACTTTGTCGCTAAATATGGGGCTGATGTTGTTCCATAAGTCACCGTTTTTAAACGATAAAACTTCAGTTCTTGACTTGGATCCTCTCTCCACACAATCATCTGATTGAATTGATCGGCAGGGTTTATCCAAACTTGACGATACATTTTTTCAATGTCCGCAGTGAACACATATTTGTGTGTCCTGAACCGCAGTAGAATTGAGAATAGTTGACTCTGTACAACTGGTCCTGGATATAAAATATCGTTCAGTGATTTTCCTGATGACGTTTTGGATGATGCATCAAACACTACTCTTAGCTTGGTGGTGGTACTTTCGGGCTTTAGTACACAGTGATGTGGAATAAAGTAATGGTTCTTGGGTATTTGCTCCACCATTACCTGCTTCATATGTCCAAGCTGTTCATATTCTGACATAAATTTCACATACTCCTTTTTTATGTCAGGGCTCAATCGCCGCTCTAACGACATGAATCTTCTTATGGCTACTTCCCGAGATTCTCCAAGGGATGAAGCTTCTTCAGCAAATGGAAGCTTTACAATTAGTCGATTGTCAGCCGCCGTGTGTAGGTTATCGAGGAAGAATTTTTCACAATACTCTTCCTCTGGACTCCTATACCTTTTTATTGGCTCTAGTGTGTCTAGCTGCCAAAATCTTTCTAGAGATTCCTCTGGATTAGTTATGCCTACCATACATGTGATAGAAGCTGACGTTGACATATTAATTCTGCCAGCAACAATCCATCCCAATTCTGAATTTTGTAATGTTGGACGGTTTCGATTTCCCCGTCTTCTTTCTGGTAGCAGTATAGCATAGTGATCATCAGCTCCCAACAGCATATCAATTTTTCCTGGTTTATCAAATGTTGGGTCCGCTAATTGAATGTTGTTTGGTAATGTGACTTTCTCAGTTATCTGTTCTGTGGGTTGGTCACCTATTATGTGTGGCAATACAAATGCCTCAACTAGCATTGCGAACTTGTTGTATCTTGACCTTACAACCAAGCTTACTCGCGCCTTGCTTATCTGTGGTTGACCACCCACTCCATTTATGTGCACATGAGTCTCGTTAATTTTCAATGATAACTTCTTTACCAGTCTCTCTGAAACGAGATTTACTTGTGAGCCGCTATCCAAGAGTGCTCGAAATTCTCCTGTCCTTTCATTTATTCCTTTTACTACTACCTTGGCCGTTGCCAACAGAGTGTATTTTCTGCCAATTCCATATGCAGACGCTGCTGAAGCAGATGTAGCCATTTGGTTGCCTGTGTCTAAATGCAACATCGTGTTATGTTTTTTATCGCATTTGAAGCATCCCCTCCATGAGCAATTTTTGGCCATATGGTCTGGCTTAAAGCAATTGACACACAATTTGTGTCTCTGCACCCAATTTAGCCGCTCTGCTGCGGATTTGATTTTAAACCTTTCACATTGGAAGAGTTTGTGTTTTGATTTCTCACAGAAAGCACACAAGGTACTGTTTGTCCCAGATGCTGTTGCGCATGTCTTCCTTGGATTTAGTTTTTCAATGCTGCGATTTTCGTTTCTTGGTTTCCCAATCGCCTCTAATGTTAGGAAGCGCTGTTCCAAGAATGATAGGAAATCCTTTACTTCCTGTAGATCCCTTGTGTTTGAAAGAGATTGCTCATATAGTGCGTGGTTGAATCTATCCAATTTTCTTGTCATATGAAACATTATGACAGCATCTGACGATTCCATATTGACGCCTACATTTTTTAAAGCTTGCAATGATTCAAAGATGTTATCATGCAAATTCTTTATCGAAGCTGCGTCATTTCCCACATTTGGGTGATCAAACAGCTTTGTCAGTATGGCTGTTACTAGAACTCGTTTGTTATTAAATCGATCCTGCAACACTGACCAAGCAGTGTTGTAATTGGCTTCTGTTAATTCCAGGTGCCGTATCAATCTCTCTGCTTCTCCAGAAAGGTTTGATTTTAAGTACCACATTTTCTCTATTGTGGATACATTTGACTCATGAACCACCTTTTTATAGATGTCATGAAATTGTTGCCATTTCAGATAATCCCCATCAAATTTTGGAATGGGAATTTTGGGTAGTTGCAATGATTGTATTGATTGCACTACAGGCGCTGATTGTATCTCTACATTTTCTGCTGGTGCCACACAGAATTTCAGCATTGTATTTTCTGCAGCCACAAACGTAGCTATATTATATCCGACTTCGGCTGGATTGTCAGTTAGCCGATGAATCTCATAATGGATTTCTTCAATTTGCATCCATAATTTGTCGACTACCGATTTATAATTCATTTTTTCCTCAGGCACTATTTGTCTTAATGTCCTGGACAATGAATCCAACAGCGCACCTTGCTTGCGAAGCAGTGGTTTGATCATGACTCGCTCTTCCTCTCTTTGACGAGCTTGCCTCTCTAATTTTATCTTTGCCAAGTGGTCCTTCCAATCTTCCTCAGTATTAGTTACCACCGCCTTCATTCTGGTGAAATAGTCCGTTACAAAGTAGTCATCTTCTGTTGGCACGTTATTTAATTTGTCCATTAGCTCCTGATGACTTTTTTCGAAGTTCTCCCACATGTATTCCAGGAGCTCAAGTTTCTCCTCAAAATAGGAAGGCTTCGTTTTCCTGGCGATAGAATCCTTTTTGGTATTCCGAATGAAGGCCTGAATTGCTTCTCCGCGTTCTGTCTGCTGATTATAGAACTCCTCCATGTTCTTTTATATTCTTATGTACTTGCTTATTTATACTAGTACTTGACCCTATAGCAATAGTTAATTTTTTTGTCCAAACGCTCATTCGTTCCTTAAATTGGTATTTTACAAATAAAATACGCCACGAAAGAGAAGCCCAATTTTTTAGTTTTTCTTTTATTTGTTAACAATTGCTGACTAAAGCCAAACTATTCGTATTCTTGTGCACAGATATACGGCCGCGACCGTGAAACACATAAATTTGAGTTGCTTTTGGTTGGATTAAAAAGGTAGAGATTGGGGGCCAAAGGCACAGCGTATGTACTACCCGGGTGTAGCTAGGCAGATTGGTAACGCCAACTTAAAAATAATGCATTTCTTTTATATTGTAAATTTCAAAGAAGCTAACATCGAGCTGTGCAGAAATTTATTTTACATAAAAATACCCTATTATGCATGGTCGCCCTGTGCTCATAATAGTTTTTACATGTTCCTGAAAACTCATCGTTCTAGTATCTCAACTCATTCAATGGGTATAGAACGCTATCAAATATCATTTCAATAACTTCTTCTTCTTTCCATCCCCTTATACTGGTACGCCCTGATTGCCACGCATAAACATATTGCGATTTTTTCATGTTGCGTCGCCAGTCTGATGTGGAATGTTCACAATTTGCGCTCGCTTAGGATTTGATGACTGACGTCGTAGGCAGCAAGCCGAACCGATTTATGTCGCCTAGTAACTTGTGTTCTATTTATCCTTGATCAAATTCAAATATTGGGATCTGAGTTTATAATTCCACTTAATTGGTTAAGTTCTCAACAAGTCAACAAGTCTCTTAGACTTAATCTTCCACTGAACGGGTCACCAAAATTTACAAGAAAGACGTTAGTAATTGATTAATTTATTAAATGTTTATTTATTTATAAATTTAGGCACTTTCACATAAACCAGTGACTACAAGATTGTTGCAACAACACATAGCAATCGGGTCCATTTGCGTACTAGATTACAAAGGTAAAGATTGGGGGCCAAAGACAAAACACAGCCGATCTTTGCAATTGCTATCTGATCTAAAAGAATCAATGCATTTCTATATTAAGGCAGCATAGAGAAAGCGTTTGCATTTATTGTAGCTCATCTTAATGATAAATTCATGTAAAATATTAAAAATCTTTATTGCACAAGGACCTTAAGTTTAAGTATGTCTTTGGGCTGTTAGCTGCTGACCATCTCACACGCTACTTCCTAATGATTTACTGTAATATCGCTTGACCCATAATGTTGTTGCAACGATAGTAACTTTTCATTATACTGCTATAATGTATGAGATGTCTTAGAATTATCTTATTCTCATATTTCATAACCAGGCCGACATCAGTAGGTAGGTTTCTTTCCGTCAATGTTTCCCTGCTTCAGCATTCGACAGTTTGCTTGTAGTGCATTGCAAAGAAATTGAGAAATGCCGAAACGCATTGGCCCATGCCTAAGTAGAAGCTTGCATTTGCCATTCTCATCATTTAACTTGTAAACAAGAACATATTGCAACTAGCCAGACAATGTCCGGCTAGAAAAAACTTTGCCCCGCAAAAGACCTATGAGCAGTAGCAGATCTACCTTAGGTCCAAGACAAAAGTAGAGAGCCAGCACATTTTGATATTCTAAACAGACCTACAGACAGACTTGACAATGGGCCTGGGGCCTTGTTTGGTGCTGCCTGTCTATGCACCTTTGGCAAGGCCAATTGTATGGCACTGGCCAATGGGTTTTCAAAACATCTGCGAAACGGAGGGAAGAGAAATGTGCCTGTTCCTGTGCTAATTGTCGTACTGTTGACCTGTGTTTTCCGTTAGATATTGGCAGGGCCAAACAAAAGGGAAAAAGTTTTGAGGACCTATGATCAACTTAGCAAGCAAGGAATATGCCTATTGGGAAACTACTTAAAAAAACGCGACATAAACTCTACATCATGGTGGTGTAGAAATGAGTTAAAAAAAATAAATATTGGTCAATAGGCTTAAACTCAGAGTTTGTCCAAAAAGTCGCGACGCGCTATTATCAACAGAAGATCTATTGACTGACATTGAAAACTGTAGTGTGCAGTTCGAATTTATAGTGATCAAAAATACCTAAGGTTCAAAACTTTGGTAAGCCAGAACAGAATCAGCAAAGAACTAGCGCAAAAGATTATCCCGTGATTCCAGCAGAACCAACACAACCAGCAGAACCAACCACTAAAATGGCACGAATATAAACTAGTTCAAAATAATTGGTCATTACGTATTTGATGTATTTTTTAAAGAGAGGGATATGTAATAAATAAGGAAAAAGCATTAAACGATGGGCGCTCAACGCCGGTGTCAATCACATCTCCAATTCGAGTTCAAAATATTATTAGGAAAAATAAAGCGATTTAAAAGAAAAACGTTTTAAACGATGTGAGAAAGCTGGTGGCGCTTTTGGAATGTGGACTTAAGGACGGTAAATTAAGATGTTGATGTGTTAAAGAGGGGAATAAGAAACGTGTAGTAGAAAATGTCCAATCAATGATGAAACACACATCGGTCTGGTTTAATTGAGTTCTGTTTATGGAATGATTCTTACTTCTATTACAATTGTCGACTATAGCTAAGCCCGCATAGCTGCGCTGCCAGTAATGTAGGTAGAGGAGCGGTATGCTTATGTATAAACATATTTATGTATAAATGTTTACATAAGAGTATGTATGTATGTATCCCGTTGCGGTGGGAGAGTAAGGATGTATCATATTGCATATTGGGCCAAAGCGGCCGCGCGTGTTATATTTGCCGACACAGCAATTGTCCAGCACCATGCACTCATGGGTAGTCATGTTACTTGAGAGGCCAATACACTTGAATGTTGCGCACATAAATATTGCTACAATATGTTTGTAATGTTGTTAATATGTTATTCCAAAACATGCTACAAACGCATTAAAAAAAAGGAAGGTTGATTGATCCTATCCCAACAACTATGAGAAATAGAATGAGCTCCAGCTCTCTATGAGCCTCTTTTTACACCGCTTCTGAGAGGGAAATGTCAAAGCTAACTATAATATGTCAGAATGGTATTTTCGTTTGTCCATTATAAACCAATCGATAAAAACCTATTAATTATCGATTTGTAGATACAGATTAATTAGTCGATTATAAAACCGAATCAAAAAGGAAGCGGGAAACGACTTGAGAAAAATAAACATTTAGAATTTATAAAACAAAAACATTTTAGATTTATAGTTGGTTACTTATAAAATTTTAAATCTTAACTTACAAATTTTTGGTAAATATTTACTTAAGCTACTCGGGCCCAAAACGCGCTTAAACTACATAAATTTGGTATCAAACGAAAGGAAAGAATTCAACGAGCACGATGTTTTTAGCTGTATTGTAGATAAAAGTACCTTTTTACGGCTAATAGAAGCTGTCAAATTTTGAGATAGTGTTGCCAGATGTTAAATTTCCGATACTTGAATACGCGGGATTTTTAAAATTTATAATATCTCTTGGGCTAGGTTCGGCACAACAAAATTTATTTTGTGCCCCGGTGAAATCAGAACAGCTTTGTTTATTGATTTGATTTTTTATAATACGTTTATTTGCGATCGTTATGGGCTTGATTGGCTATGACAAGTTTCTCTGCGGTAGGTCTGGACTTGGACAGCGTTGGTGAGTTACTTTGAATCCCTCGTCGTCGCTTCTTGCCTTCCTCTTGCTTCTGTTGCCGATTATTGTCTCGGTCTGTATCATATGCTTGAGTTGTGCTCCACACCTCTGCACCCTTTCGCTATGCTCGTTGAGATGGCCCTTGTTTTATGGCTTTGGCAGGATGTTCCTCAATAATTGGTATTCGTCAGGATATATAGATCCTGGAATTTCGGCAGTAGGATATATCCTCGTGCCTACCATTGACTTTGGATACTCCTGGAAATGCTTGGCTTCTCTCCCACTCACTCTAGCTTGGGTACGGTGTTTACTATCCTTATTTAAGGATTTGTTGCTGTCGAAATGAACTGTACAGGTTACTCGTAAGGCCTGTATAGTTCCTTGTTTTTCCTTTGCTCCTTCTGTTTCCTTGATAAGTTCTTAAGGTTACTCGTAAGGCCTTAATTACTTGTTACTTGATCACTACTTGATGACTTGATGACTTGATGACTTCATGTTGCCTTTATATAGGCAGTTCCCATGGCCTCAGGAACACATTGGTGTGGTACCGCTATACAGCTGGTACATTTCCATCAGCCCTCTGCTTTCACCCACGCATTCCCTTGTTGCTATGCGTGGTGAAAGTCCCGTAAATCTTTGGCGCATATGTCCACTTTCTTTGTGGCTGCGCGCCCATTTATTCCTTGTCCCTGTCTTTCTTATTTGTACATATTGACTTGCATCCCTTTCTTATGCTGGCGTCGCCTTTCTATTGGCCGCCCATCGTATCCCGTTGGCTTTCTCTGCTTTCATCGCTGCCTTTGCCCGTCGCTCCCTTTGATCCACTTGTCATACCCAATTTCACACATATTCTCTCCTTATTATATTTACATACATATATATGACAATTATATTAACTTAAGCTATTGTTTAACGATAATCATATTGATTAAATTAACATATGAAATCGTTTAATTTCCCATACAATGCACATTCATCCGCATATCGTATCTATCAGATATGAGGGCTTCCCCATTGTTCATCCCTCCCCCTTCGGTTCGCATATTCCCCTATCCAATCCACAAACCATTATCGTTTCATACATGCATACATGCCCCGCACCCGTCTCGTGGGCTTGCTTGGCCCTCACTTTGTTCTCATAATTTCGGCAGTTCATGCTCTCACTGCTTTGATCTCTTGTGTGTGACGTAGGCAGAGAGCACCCATAAGCCACCGGTACTCCCTCTCGCGGTCATACACGCATAGCATACATGTATTGTGAGTGTATGCTTGTACATGCATTGTACGTCAATGCATGCATTTCTATTGTGGCCTCTCTGTGCTCTTAAATTGTCTCACTGGGCCAATGCCCTTTTTCGCTTGCCCTTATTTGCTCTTACATAGCCGATTTTATACATTATGCCTCCCACGCATCTTCCCGCTTGTACGAAATTTGCCATCGGTCGTATGCGGCTCGATCATCATGCTCGATCGTACGTCACAGGTTCGATCGAGCCATGTTGGACCTGGTTGCCCGTCGTATGTATGCATATTGGTTTTTTTGCATTCTGCTTCCCACGCATCTTCCCGCTTGTACGAAATCTCTCGCGGTTGCGTGCGGTCCGATCGGTCGTGTTTGATCGTAGCCGTATCGTATGTCGTGTAATTTCCAACTTCTCACATTATGCTTCCCACGCATCTTCCCGCTTGTACGAAATTGCTCGCGGTTGCGTGTGGTTCGATCCATTGCATTTGATCGTAACTTATTTGCGTTGCACTGGTTCGATCGACCAGTGCCAATATTGGTCGTATATCGTACATCTGGTTCGTGTCTCGGCTATGTCTTGTATCGTATATCGTACATCTGGTTCGTGTCTTGGCTATATCTTGTATCTGGTGCGTTATTCACACCTTTGTATTGCCTCGCTGTTGGTTTGTTGTGTGGGATATTATTATGATTTATAATATTCCTCACACTCCCCCCTTCTTCGGGAGTGATTTGCCCTCCCCTGTCCCTTGTACCTTGTGTTTGTTTCATGCATGTTAATTTTTTCATCTGCGAATTTGTGCATTTTATATGTTTGCATTTGTAGCTTTGGCCTGTGTTTTGTGTTTTTTTTTTTTGGTTTTGGCTTGTCTTTTGCTTGTTTTGTGTGTTTTGCTTATTTTGTGTTTTTCTTTGGTTTTGGCTTGTCTTGTGCTTGTTTTGTGCCTTTTTTTTTTTTTTTGGGACTCAGCTCGCATCTTTTATTGGCCAATTGGCATCTTCTAATGTTGGCGATTACTGAGTATCTTTTCTTAAATGTTGTCGGATTAGGGCATCTTTTCACTGTTTGTTCCTTTTTTTTTTCTTGGCCCGTTCCGCATCTTTTTTTTTTATCAGTGTCTTTCATCTATTTACCCTACTTATTATATCTTCCTCTTACTCTGAGATGCGGTTTGTGACTTTGCTAGTTTTTCGATACGATGTACTTTGAGATTTTCAGCTCTAATTTCATGTTTTTGAGTGCTCTGTTCAGCCGGCCGGTCTGTGCAGATTTCTCGCCGCCATGTCATTAGAGTCGTCCATACTCATTGCTCATCAATTTTCATGCCATCCTCTTCCTCGCATACTTGTTGCTTCAATTGGCTGATGTGTGCTTGTCTGGTTTTTTTCGTTTCTTTGTGCCGTATTTTGCATATGACCGGAGACGCAAAGCCTATCACTTCATATGGGCCTCCAAACTTTGGTGCCAGCTTTGCTGCGAATCCTTCTGCAGCATTTGAAAGGTGGTGTTCTTTTGCCCATACCGTTGCTCCAATCACTGGTCTCCATTCTCTTCGTCTCAGATTGTAATGGCGGGCCTGATCCTGTGCAGCCGTTTCCAGATTTCGCCGTATTAATTCGAACAGCTCTTGCATTTGTTTCACCTTCGCGTCTGGTGGTATCGTTTGCTTTCCTGTGCCTATCGTGACATTATCGTATAGTGCACCCGGCATTCTTGGTTCACGCCCCTGTATTACATACGCTGGCGTGAATCCTGTTGCCTCTGATTGGCTTGTATTCACTGCTAGAGTTATTTCTGGCCAACTTTCATCCCAGTTGCGTTGATTTTCCCCCGTAAACTGAGCAATCATTGTTTTTACTGTTCTATTTGCTCTTTCGGTTGGGTTTTCTTGTGGCGTGTACGGTGCTGTCAGTTGGTGTTGGCATCCCCATTCTTCTAACATTTTTTTGAATATCCTGCTAGTGAATTGAACTCCATTGTCCGTTATCACCATTTTTGGAGCTCCGAATCGAGATAGTATCCTCTCTCGAAAGGCCTTAACTAGACTTTCTGCCGTTGCCTTCCGCATCGGTATCAGTTCTGTCCATTTCGAAAACCTGTCAATGATTACTAGTAGCATCGAATTTCCGTGTTTCGATCTTGGCAACGGTCCTACAAAGTCAGCGCATACTGTAGCCCATGGTTCTTCCGGTATTTGTGTTAGCATCTTTCCCGCTGCCTGCTGTTGGCTGGGTTTATATTGTTGGCATATCGTACACTTTCCTACAAATGTCCTGATATCTCGTTGCATTCCTGGCCAGTAATATCTTGCTGCGGTCCTGGCAGTAGTTCGCCTGCTCCCTGTATGCCCTGCTGTTGTTGCCGTGTGGTTTTCGGCCATTACTTGATTACGTAGTGTTTTTGGCACACATAGTTTCCAAGCTACCACTTCTTCTTGGCCTGCTCTGTGCGGAATGTTTCTGTATACCTGACTATTTTCTATAATGTAATCCGGATATTTCTGTGGTTGTTGTTTTATTTTTCCCATTATGTCTTGAATCCACCCACAATCGTTGTTTGCTTGTCTTAATCTGGCACCATTATCTATTATTCTTTTGCACCCTTCCATTGGTTGCCTTGACAAAGCGTCTGCGACAACGTTTAATTTGCCCTTTCTGTATGCTATTTCGAAGTCGTATTGTTGCAGTTCCAGTGCCCATCGGGCTATACGGCCCGTAGGGCTTTCTATGCTATTCAACCACTTCAACGCCATGTGATCTGTTACCACTTTAAATCGGTATCCTTCAAGGTATGGTTTTAGTTTGCGTATTGCCCATACTATCGCTAGGCATTCCTTTTCTGTTGCCGAATAGTTCTTTTCCGCTGGGTTTAATTCTCTTGACAGGTATGATAGCACTCTCTCTCCATCCTCAGTGTTTTGTACCAATATGGCTCCTAATCCCATGTTACTTGCATCCGTCTGGAGCACAAACGTTTTTGTGAAGTCTGGACATGCCAATACTGGGCCACTCGTCAGCCTTTCCTTTACAGCATCGAATGCTGCCTGATGCTCCTCGCTCCAGTGCCACTTTGTTCTCTTCTTTAGTAGTTCGTTCAATGGGTGTGTTAGTGCTGCAAAACCTGGTACGAACCGTCTGTACCAGGATGCCACTCCTAAGTACTGGCGTAATTCCTTTGTGCAAGTTGGTGGTTCTAATTGGGCTATTGCGGCCACCTTTTCTGGGTCCGTTGCAATACCGTTTTCTGTCACCAAGTGGCCTAGAAATTTTAGCTCTTTTCTAAAGAATTGGCACTTCTCGGCATTAATTCTCAAGTTTGCTTCCTTCAATCTCCTGAACACTTCTTGTAGATGATTCATGTGTTCTTCGATTGTTTTGCTCACTATCACAATGTCATCTTGGTATGCGAATGCGTTTGGTATCATTTCTGGGCCAATGACTTGGTCCAGTGCGCGTTGGAAAGTTGCTGATGCTGAGTGTAAACCGAATGGCATTACTTTCCATTGGAATAACCCCTTCCCTGGGACTGTGAATGCCGTCATTGGTCTACTTTTCTCTTCTAACGGAATCTGCCAGTATCCGTCCTTCAGATCTAAGCTGCTTATGAATTTTGCTTCGCGTAGTTGATTCAAGATGTAATCGATGCGTGGCATTGGGTATGCATCCTTTATAGATTTTGCGTTAATCTGTCTAAAATCTACGCATAATCTCCATTTGCCTGTCTGTTTCTTTCTCACCATCACTATGGGTGAGCTATATGGGCTTTGTGATGGTTCTATGCATCCCATTGTCAACAGTTCGTCGACCTTTGCATTGATTTCTCCTTGTATTTTCGGGTTTTTCGGGTAATACCTTTGTTTTATTGGGATATCGTCCTTCATCGTTATGCGATGTATCCCCACCTTTGACAGTCCCTTAACTTTCCCTAATTCCTTCAATTCCTGACTCAGAAAGCTTTGTATTTCTTGCTGGTCACTCTTCTGAGTGACCATGATGGATATTCTTTCTACGCGCCTGCCCTGTATTCGCCTTACTGTCGGTATTTGCACTTTGTGGCCACCACACGATATTTCTGTGTTCATAATCCGGAGGAAATTCCACCCCAATATTAGCGCATCCATTCCTTCTGGCATGACCAGAAATGGCATGTGGATTTCCTTGTGTCCGAATCTCACGCATCCTGTCCATTGCTCTTCAATGTCTCGCACCTTTCCGTCTGCCATGTATACCTGTTTGTGTGTGTTCTCCCATTTTCCCTTATTCCTCACTGTTTCCAATATCTGCTTGCTGATGAAGCTACTCGTGGCTCCGGAGTCAATTGTCGCTTTCATCTGTATTCCTGCTATTTCGACAATCGCTGACAATTGATCCTCTTCTTCTACTAGTTGGCCTATTAGTGGTGCGGAGCTTGTTGGCTGGGTCCCTGCTCGCCCCTGATAGGCTGGAACCGCCTTTCGTTTCCCGGACTCCAACAACATTCTTTCGTCCTTTTGCCCACTTTTCCACACTGCCAGCAGAAATTGAGTCTCTGATTGTTGCATTCCCTGGCCCAGTGTCCGGCTCCCCCGCATCTGCGGCATGCCTGATTCGGGTTCAAGACTTTTCCGTCTCGGACGTTCTTGTTTTCTTGGTTTGGTCTCGAATGATTCTCCATGCTATTGTCCTGGCATCTTCGGCACTGTGTGACTGGTGGCCCGTGATTATTTCCTCCTCTGTGGTTTGATTGGTTGTTATGTGTTCTTTGAGCATTGTTTTCGCGATGGAACTCGAATCGCTCTTGTTCGAGCATCTCGTGTTCTTCTGCCAACTGCATCAGCTCATCTAGATCTCTGACCCTGTGCGGCCGAACGAATATTTTTAGATCTGGAGTGCAATTTTCCAATATGACCTCCAATTGTTCGTACTCTGGTATTTTTAGGGGTCTCATCAATGTTTGCATATCCACCATATAGTCCTTGAAGTACTCGTTTCTGTTTTGCTTGCGATTTTTCACTTGATCAGCCAATTTGTTGAAGAATCCTTTCGGCAAGAAATATTTCTTGAAGCCCTCAACAAATTCCTTCCATGTTCGCCACTGCTTATTGTTTGCGACGTACCATTTGAGTGCCCTATCTTTCAGTAGCTCTGGCATCGCTCTCGGGATCATGTCCAGTTCGATGCCATACATGTCTGCTGACCACTCGATCTGTTCTATGAACTCTAGTGGTCTGGAATTGCCGTCGAACCTGAATGTCCACTCCCTCACTTGTTTTGCCACCTTGGCGTATTCGGTGGTCTTGTTTGTTGTATGTGGTGCCGTTTTCTTGGGGTCTATTGTTTGTCTCCTTATGTCCCTTTTTGTCTCTGCGCTATCTAGGGCTCCTTCGCTTCCCCATCTTGGTGGTAAATATGGTGGGATTGCTAGTGTGGCGATGTTTATTTTCTGGAATTCCTCAGCCTCACTTTCGCATGTTTTTGATGTGCTTGCTATTGTTTTCATTTTTATATTTTTCGAGTACTTTGTTTCCAATCTATTTATTTCCTCCTTCCAGTCTGGGTCCGTTTCATTCCTTTCTACCCACTCGCCTAGCTGTTTCCTCATTTCCTCCACTGTGCCGGTTATCTCGGTCCCGATCCTTTGGCCTGTCTGTACCAAATCCTCCTTCTTCATGTGGTAAATCCATCCTTTTCCCATTTTTGATCTTTTTATGATTTATAAACTGTATTTTTATTTCTAAATTTCACCAGTATAGCACGTTGGGCGCCAGTTGTAACGATCCTTTCTCGTCCTTCGGGATATTTATAATATCTCTTGGGCTAGGTTCGGCACAACAAAATTTATTTTGTGCCCCGGTGAAATCAGAACAGTTTGTTTATTGATTTGATTTTTTATAATACGTTTATTTGCGATCGTTATGGGCTTGATTGGTTATGACAAGTTTCTCTGCGGTAGGTCTGGACTTGGACAGCGTTGGTGAGTTACTTTGAATCCCTCGTCGTCGCTTCTTGCCTTCCTCTTGCTTCTGTTGCCGATTATTGTCTCGGTCTGTATCATATGCTTGAGTTGTGCTCCACACCTCTGCACCCTTTCGCTATGCTCGTTGAGATGGCCCTTGTTTTATGGCTTTGGCAGGATGTTCCTCAATAATTGGTATTCGTCAGGATATATAGATCCTGGAATTTCGGCAGTAGGATATATCCTCGTGCCTACCATTGACTTTGGATACTCCTGGAAATGCTTGGCTTCTCTCCCACTCACTCTAGCTTGGGTACGGTGTTTACTATCCTTATTTAAGGATTTGTTGCTGTCGAAATGAACTGTACAGGTTACTCGTAAGGCCTGTATAGTTCCTTGTTTTTCCTTTGCTCCTTCTGTTTCCTTGATAAGTTCTTAAGGTTACTCGTAAGGCCTTAATTACTTGTTACTTGATCACTACTTGATGACTTGATGACTTGATGACTTCATGTTGCCTTTATATAGGCAGTTCCCATGGCCTCAGGAACACATTGGTGTGGTACCGCTATACAGCTGGTACATTTCCATCAGCCCTCTGCTTTCACCCACGCATTCCCTTGTTGCTATGCGTGGTGAAAGTCCCGTAAATCTTTGGCGCATATGTCCACTTTCTTTGTGGCTGCGCGCCCATTTATTCCTTGTCCCTGTCTTTCTTATTTGTACATATTGACTTGCATCCCTTTCTTATGCTGGCGTCGCCTTTCTATTGGCCGCCCATCGTATCCCGTTGGCTTTCTCTGCTTTCATCGCTGCCTTTGCCCGTCGCTCCCTTTGATCCACTTGTCATACCCAATTTCACACATATTCTCTCCTTATTATATTTACATACATATATATGACAATTATATTAACTTAAGCTATTGTTTAACGATAATCATATTGATTAAATTAACATATGAAATCGTTTAATTTCCCATACAATGCACATTCATCCGCATATCGTATCTATCAGATATGAGGGCTTCCCCATTGTTCATCCCTCCCCCTTCGGTTCGCATATTCCCCTATCCAATCCACAAACCATTATCGTTTCATACATGCATACATGCCCCGCACCCGTCTCGTGGGCTTGCTTGGCCCTCACTTTGTTCTCATAATTTCGGCAGTTCATGCTCTCACTGCTTTGATCTCTTGTGTGTGACGTAGGCAGAGAGCACCCATAAGCCACCGGTACTCCCTCTCGCGGTCATACACGCATAGCATACATGTATTGTGAGTGTATGCTTGTACATGCATTGTACGTCAATGCATGCATTTCTATTGTGGCCTCTCTGTGCTCTTAAATTGTCTCACTGGGCCAATGCCCTTTTTCGCTTGCCCTTATTTGCTCTTACATAGCCGATTTTATACATTATGCCTCCCACGCATCTTCCCGCTTGTACGAAATTTGCCATCGGTCGTATGCGGCTCGATCATCATGCTCGATCGTACGTCACAGGTTCGATCGAGCCATGTTGGACCTGGTTGCCCGTCGTATGTATGCATATTGGTTTTTTTGCATTCTGCTTCCCACGCATCTTCCCGCTTGTACGAAATCTCTCGCGGTTGCGTGCGGTCCGATCGGTCGTGTTTGATCGTAGCCGTATCGTATGTCGTGTAATTTCCAACTTCTCACATTATGCTTCCCACGCATCTTCCCGCTTGTACGAAATTGCTCGCGGTTGCGTGTGGTTCGATCCATTGCATTTGATCGTAACTTATTTGCGTTGCACTGGTTCGATCGACCAGTGCCAATATTGGTCGTATATCGTACATCTGGTTCGTGTCTCGGCTATGTCTTGTATCGTATATCGTACATCTGGTTCGTGTCTTGGCTATATCTTGTATCTGGTGCGTTATTCACACCTTTGTATTGCCTCGCTGTTGGTTTGTTGTGTTTAATATTTTTTGTTATTGTTTTTTTTGACAATTTTTTTTTCCATTATACCACCCCTCCTGCCCCCCCTTCTTCCCCCTCTTTCTTGGGTATTTTTTTGTTTTCTTGTTTGTACCTCGTTTTTTTTTGTGGTTTTTTTGGGATTTTTTTTTTTTTTTTGTTTTTTTTTTCTTTATTTTTCTTTTTTCTTTCTTTGCTTTTTGTTAGCCGGTACTCTGGTATCCTTTTCTACTATTCCTTTCCTTCTTTTGTCGGCACCGGCGACAAAGTTTAAGTTACAATTTATCTTTAACTTTTACTGGGCCTTTTTTGATCTTTTTTTCTTTCCTTCCCTGAATGGCTCCCTGCCTCCCTCTTTCCCCTTCTTCCTTTGTTTTTTTTTTTGTTTAGTAGGTTGTTTGGTTGGTGTATTTTTGTAAGCAGGGACCCGTCCACGAAACCACGAACACAAGCCGCCCTCCTGGCTGGCATTTTTTTTTTTTAGTTGGGGTTGCGGTTTCGTTTATGGGGGCGGCCCCCTTTGGGGGGGTTGTATGCGTGTCTTTTTTTCTAAAAAAGGAGGGAAAATTTAGTTTTTTTTTGAAAAAAGAGGACCCTTTTCCATAAATTTTTTAAAAAAAAAAAAATTAAGAAAGAAAAAACGTTGAAGAAAAAGAAGGGAGATTAATTCGATCATCACCGGCAAACTTCGCCTAAGGCAAGCTAATCGCAACCTCTCAAGGCGTTAAGACAAGAGGAAAGCTGGGCTCAAAGGAAATACATAGAAAAGCTCAGTCCAACCAGCACTAAACATCCTCTGTGGAAAGCCCACCCAACTTTAAGCGCTCCTACAGAGACAATTTCACCGATAAGGAGTCCAACCGGTGGATGGGCCCGCAGTGACGTATTTGCCACACATCTTAAAATGGTTTTCCAGCCAAATCCAACATCAAACTCATCTGTACTTCCCCCTTCGAACACATTAACGGATAGTGCGTACTCGGAACTCCATTCGGACGAGATCACTGCAGTTATTAAAAACCACATAAAGCCGAAAAAAAGCCCCTGGCCATGACCTAATCACACCGAAAATGATCCTAGAACTCCCTATCATTGCAATACAATATATCTGCAAACTGTTCAACGCTATAATAAAATTGGCTACTTCCCAAGAACATGGAAAAAGTCCACTATCATCATGATCCCTAAAGTGGGAAAGGACAAAACCCAGCCATCATCCTATAGGCCAATTAGTTTGCTGCCATGTCTTTCGAAGCTTTTTGAAAAGGTCCTGCAGATCCGCCTAAACTCATTTCTGGCATCGGAGAACACAATCCCTTCACACCAGTTTGGCTTCCGCGAAAAACATGGTACAATTGAACAAGTCAATCGCATAACATCCGAAATACGAACAGCATTCGAACTAAAAGAATACTGTGCGGCTGTCTTTCTCGACGTTGCCCAGGCTTTCGATAGAGTCTGGCTGGAGGGTCTGATGTTCAAAATCCGGCAAAAACTGCCACAGTACACACACAAACTCATGGAATCTTACCTTTACAATAGGAAATTCGCTGTAAGATGTAATGGCTCCGTCTCCGCTGATTTTGAAATCAAAGCTGGTGTACCGCAAGGCAGTGTACTCGGCCCATTGCTCTACCTGCTGTACACTGCAGACTTACCAACGAGTTTAGGACTTACAACGTCCACTTTTGCCGATGACACGGCAATCCTTAGCAGATCCAAATGCCCAATACAAGCCTCTGCAAAACTAGAGGAACACCTTAAGGTGGTAGAGGAATGGCTAGCAACCTGGCGTATCCGGGTCAACGAGCAGAAATGCAAACATGTTACATTTACGCTTAACAGAAGAAACTGTCCAGCTCTAATGCTAAACAACGTACCAGTTCCTCAAGCCGTGGATGTCACTTACCTTGGCATCCACCTAGACAGAAGACTAACTTGGCGCAAGCACATCGAAGCAAAAAAGTCACAGCTCAAACTGAAAGCGAGTAGCCTACATTGGATCATCAATGCTCGGTCCCCTCTACGTCTGGAGTATAAAGTCCTCCTATACAACTCCGTACTGAAACCCATCTGGACTTACGGAGCCGTACTATGGGGAAATGCAAGTACCAGCAATGTCGATATTATACAAAGAGCGCAGTCGAAGATTTTAAGATCAATCACGGGGGCCCCGTGGTATATACGAAACGACAACATTCAAAATGATCTAAATATACCTAGCGTAAAATCTGAAATAGGTACTCAACAACTAAAGTATTCTGCGAAACTGGATGCACACCCAAATGTTCTTGCCAATTCCCTTACGCGAACTAATAATAGAACTCGTCTTAAAAGAAACGACAGACCAACCCAATAACAAGTGATTAGGGCCGCCTGCAATATCCCTAGGATTTATCTTAAGTACTAGTCTAAGAAAAATATCTCAAACTTGTTGTTAGGCTCTAATTTAAGAGTAGATTCAACAAATATATATATATATTAAAAAAAAAAAAAAGTATTGACAATTTTTCTAAACAATTCGCCTTACTTGACATTTCAATTGAGACACCTGTCTTCGGCAGACTTGCCCCCCAGCAGTCTCAAAATTTTTGTGAGTGAACTGTTGGCGTCAGTCAACTGCTTGAACCGACGATCAATTGTGGAAATCCGAGAGTTAAATATATTTAACTTTTGCCTCGGATTGTATTAAGGGTAAATAAAAGATAAATTTCCCAAAATAGGTTTGTGTCTTATACAGTGTTATTATAGATACGGCGTTAGCGAAGCAAAGTGAAAATTTCGAATGTTGAGATAGTTATCATTGTCCACATCGCACTTTCGCTTATCCTGCCTCACACGTAATCCACACCATACCCGCAGAACACATGTAGGATTATAAACCTAGAAGGATGTACGAAAGCTAACATTTTTCCCAATTGTAACCTAACCTAAAGCAAGGAGATTTTTTATTCGTCTTCGGAACGGACGAAATAACCCGGATTAAGTGAAATGAGTCAACATAAGGCACCACAGTAGTTTAGAATAAATTTTAAGTTAAATTTACATTGAATTTCCTTTTTTTTTGTTTGTTGGCTAAATGGTTCAATTTTAATGGAAATGGAATTGAATACCAGTGTATATCTTCGTTAGTTAATAATTTTCATTTTTCAGAATTTGAGTATTCATGTAAATTCACAAGGTATGATGCTTTTGCTCTATTCGGAATATGTAAACCTTCCTATTTTCAACAGCGACAACAACACAACGAAAAATCTTTCTGCGTGGGAAAAATTAACAAGCTGTAAGTGTATCAAAAACCCAATTTTCCTTATATTTTTATAAATTTATCTGATGAACTGAATTTATTCGGGTGAGCATTAGCATTTAATACATTGTCAATGGACGTATATAGAGCAAAATATTTCTAGAGAAAATGAATTTGTGAGGATATTAGCGTAATCACGCCACCTAAATGTATATTTTTTTTTCTCTATTTTTTTTCTTTTAATTTTTTTTTTTTCTCTTCAACTAATGTGAAAAGTTTAATTATAGTAAAGTTAGGAAATCATGAATATTAAGTAGAAGAGTAATTATTAGTAATAAGAATTAACATGCAACATTTGCAACCTTTATAATCGGATTTGTACCGAGGTTCAGCTATTTAGCTAAACATTGTTTTGAAAATGAATTATTTTTATAGATCAAATTGATCGATCCTATAGCACGATTATGCTAATTATTTTGAATTGTTTGAATAAATATTAATTTTATTATGAATCATTAATTTCTTTAGTTCCCTGATGTAGAAGAAGAAGTCCTAGCTTTCGTTTTGGGAGTCTGCGATAACTTTCGCTGGCAGGCTCATGGTAGGGTGGGTACAGACGCGGAGTGCAATTATCATCTATAGCGCCTGCAAGAAATGATGTCCGAAACTCTTTTGTATTCTTTTCTAATAAAAGTCCATGCAAGGGATTCGGTAAATATGGATAGCCGACATACATAAAATACGCTGTGAAAATACTAGCTATGACGTTCACAAAGAACCCCCCCACAGGCTGTTTTGCTAGTTGTTTATGAATCCCATTGAGCATACTAAACATCTTCCCTAAAGTCTATCACACGCGTTCTCAATAGAATTCAAGTGGTTCGGGTAACTCTAGTTGGAAATCGAGGTATAGTCCTGGTGGAACAGCGGGAGTAGGTTTATTCGTTCTGCCTCCATTTTATTGAGCAAAAGGATCGCAGTGTCAATAACCTTTGTGTTTTGCTGACTTATGTCGACAGTTGCAGGGTGCAAAACAGGAGTGTTAGCCTGCTACTTTATTTTATTGATATACATGAGTAGTTCTCTTTAGCTAATACATATATAAGGCGGGATGTCCCAATTTTTTTTTTGAGATTTTGTCGTCACGTTCTATTACAGTCCTTTGATAGTAATACCGAAAAAAAATAGACAACTCAGGCAAAAAGAAATTTCGAATTTTAATTGATTATAGAAAGTTTAATAAAATTACCATAGATGACAAGTTCCCGATCCCAAACATCGACTCAATTTTAGACAAACTCGGAAGAGCACAATACTTCACGTCGCGACGTTAGACTTAGCAAAGGGATATCATCAGATTTTGGTTGAGGAAGAAGATAGGAAGAAGACAGCATTCGTAACGCCACACGGCTTATATGAGTTTATAAGAATGCCATTCGGGTTAAAAAATGCCCCAGCCACTTTTCAAAGGCTGATGAATGAAATTTTGAGGGACCACATAAATAAAAAATGTGTCGTATATCTAGACGATATACTAATTTTTAGCACTTCATTAAAAGAACATATTCAGGCAATCAAAGAAATCTTCCAAATTCTTGAAAAAAAAATTTTAAAATTCAAATAGATAAATGCAATTTTATGAAAAGAGAGACAGAATTTTTAGGACACATCTTGACAAAAGAAGGCATTAAGCCAAATCCCAATAAAATCGCGATTATAGAAAAATTGATACTACCCCGGACGGAAAAACAGATAAAAAGTTTTTTAGGAATAACGGGTTACTATAGGAAATTTATTAAAGACTACGCTAAAGTAGCACAACCAAAACAAAATATTTAAAGAAAAAGGTAAAAATTAATTCAAAAGATCCGACTTACGTTGACGCATTCGAAAAATTAAAACATATGATCAGCTCACACCCAATTCTTAGATATCCAAATTTCGAAAAATTATTTACTCTAACGACAGACGCGTCGAACTAGGGGCAGTTTTATCCCAAGAAGGGCACCCAATTTGCTATGCATCGAGAACATTAAATAATCACGAAAAAAATTATTCGGCAACCGATTTTTGGCAATTCTTACTTTTGCCTTTTACAATTCGTACAAAATTACTTTAGACCATATTTGTATGGAAGAAAGTTTAAAATACTAACAGATCACCAACCTATAAAATTCTTACATTCGAAACATAAAGGGAAAGACAGTTCACCTAGACATCAAAGATGGTTATTGAAGTTAGGAGAGTACCAATTCGAGATTGATTATTTAAAAGGAAAGGAAAATAGAGTAGCTGACTTTCTAAGTAGACTTGAAGACAACGACTACACTCATAAAGAAAATAACGATAAAGAATCAAGTATAAATACGATAGCAAACATGGAAGACGAAGAAGATAATACATCAATAGTGACTATACACTCAGCAGAAGAAAACCTACACGATCATTTTTTTATAAAAGAGGAATTAGTTAATAAATATAAAACGCAGATAATTATTACAAATTGCAAGACAGACGAATATAAAACAGTAAATAATAAAAGAATAATATTCATAGCAAAACACGATTTTTCAACAATGGGGGAAATTTTTAAGAGATATATAAACAAAGGAATTACCAGATCATGAATACAATATAGTTCAAGAAAAATTAATAGAAATGTTTTCCAACGACAAGCAGATACAATTCATAAAATGCACACTCAGAGCACAAGACATCGAATCCGAAACGGAAGCAGTGAAACAGATATCATTTTACCACGTGAGAGAAAGTATGCATTCAGGTATTCAAGAAACATACAATCAAATTAAAAACAGAATATATTACCCAAAATTGCTAGAATTAGTGCAAGTGGTTATTAACCAATGTGACCGGTGCACAGTGGTTGCGCTCATAGGCCAAAAATCGAAAAATCCATCACAAGCTTTTTAAACAAAATGCACACAAATTGTCTCGTAAATGTCCAAACTTCTTGATGGTAAACCGGTTTTTTCTGGATTTGTAACTGTATTTTCTAAAAATAGATTTGAAATCGCGAACACGTGTACATTTTTGCAAAGCTGATGCATTGAGTGAGCTTTTTTCAAATCAAAGCAACAATTCAAAGTGGTCAGACATCAGCTTAAGTGTTACAAACTTAATTAATTAGCATGGATTTTGAAGTTCAAGGTATTTACTTTTAAATTCTAATATAAAATATTAACCAACTTATTAAATTGTTCTTGTGAAATTAATTAATTTGATTTAATATTTTTTATGTGTTTTGAGAACGTCTTTTTCATGTTTAGGTGGAGTTTTAGTTGTGTTCCCACAAAATTCCACAACTGAGTTGTATGTCATTGTAATTGTCTGAGTTTTAAGGTAATAAATATGTTAAGCTTAGATGCCAACATCTGCCAATGTGTGTATAAACGTAAATAAAGTGACGGCGCTTCGTGGCGACGCCTTACGTTTTTCATGGTCAGCTGGCACTGCTAAACATCTGTTTTGTGTATCGTGCATTTGTTTTTGTTTTGTCTACGTCGATTTTTGGTGTCTATGACTTTGTTAAATCATTCATTTCTTTTTTAATTAATTATTATTTTTTTTTACTTGGTTTTTCATTTAAATTTTTTTTTGGCAGACAATTTGTATAAGTGTATTTTTCCACGCCTATACATTTTTGATCTTTGGTGTACAGAAAAAGGTGACCATGCACAAATATTTAAAGCATCAAATGATATTGTACACGGAGAAATTGAAAAAAACGGCTATGTTACCGAACTGGACGATTTATCAAGACGAATTTCATATATATGCAAAAGAATTGTAACTTTTTGGCAAAAGTACAATCGAACGAGATCTTTAGTGGTCCAATTTCAAAGTCATTGGCTGAATGAGAAGGAATGTATTTCATTGTGCTGTGCCCACAAAATATCTGAATCAAAAGAAAAAGAAACTGAGCGTGGAAGGCCGAAAAAAGATTTCATGGAGTCTTCTCAAAGGACTAAACGACGAAGAATAGCCGAGCTGGTTAAACATGATGAGTCTGCTGCTTCACTTTTGCGTACCAGTTTTCCATCGAATGCAGTATGTTCGGAAGCAAATATTGATGAAGTTTTATCGCTTTTCATGGAAACAAACTTAACAAAACACCAATACATGCTAATTCGTGGATTTGTAAACTCGAAAACTTCAAGCGATTTATTGCCCAGTTATGAAAAAAATTTTGAGTGCCAAAAGCAAAGGCTATCCTAAGGAAATTATGGTGACCGAATCCCATGCTGAAGTTGAACTTCAGAGCTTGCTGGATCACACTGCCTCTCGCATTATGCAACTTCAGACTGAAGTTATTCAAAATATAAAGGACGATTCGGCCAATAACCTGATTCTGATTGGGAAGTGGGGATTCGATGGAAGCACTGGGCAAGCTGAGTACAAACAAAAGGTTACAGACATTGATTTATCAGATAGCAGTTTGTTTGTAACCTCGTACGTACCTCTCAGACTAATAAGTGAATCGGATGAGTCTACAATTATTTGGAAGAATCCACGACCGTCATCGACTCGTTTTTGTAGGCCCATTCGATTTCAATTTAAAAAGGAAACAACGCGGTGCAAAGAAATTAAATATGATAGGAATCCTATTAAAAACAAGTTCAAGAAAACAGAAACACCATCAGATAAGAAATTGTTTATATAGATACATACGTAGTAAGAAATACGCACTTTCTAACAGTTATAGACAAATTTTCCAAGTTTGCAGCAGCATATGTATTAAACGATAGAAACCACATTACCATAGTAGAGCAACTAGAAGAACATTTCACAAAGATAGGAAGACCAGATAAAATTATAGTTGACAATGATTTTAACTCTATCAGAATTAAAGAATTATTATCGCAAGAAGGAATAAAATTACATCTTACTAAACCAAATAGTCACACAGGAAACTTGGACATAGAAAGGTTACATAACTCAGTAGCAGAAAAATTTAGAGTAATATATAAAACAGAAGCATCAAACATGACTGTAAAACAGATAATGCAAAAAGCCGTGAGAAACTATAATAACAGATATCACTCTACAATTAAATGTACTCCTAACGAAGCCCAGAACAATAAGGTAGACTTGACAAAAATTAAGGAAAAAATAGAAAATGCTAATCAAAAAATGTTAGAAAAACACAACAATAACAGAGAAAATTATGAGGAAAAACGAGAAGAAGGGTTTATAAAAAATTATAAGGAAGTTAGACATAAGGAAGCCGCGAAATATAAAAAAGCTAAATTAAAGAATATTGACCCTAAAAATATAAAACGAACTCACAAATTTTCAGAAGATGTTAATGATGATAATATTAATACTTACGACAATGAGAACGATATCAGGAACATTGACAACCCAGCAAATACTTGGTCAAGACGGGTATGCACAAATAGAGATGAAATATCAAGACATAGTTACAGCAACGGACATAATAATACACATAATAAATTTAAAAGACATCGATAACATTCTAGGTGACCTAGAAAACAATATATTAATGATAAATAACGACAACAAACATATATTACAAACACAATTGACAGAAACAAAACATAAACTTTACACATTATACGGAAACTACACACGTAAAAGACGAGGACTAGTTAATGCAATTGGTAGTGGAGCAAAATGGATGTTCGGTACCGTGGACGAAGAGGACAGAAAAGTAATAGAAAATCATTTATCAAAATTCAAAGAAAACATGCAAGAAACTAACGAATTATTGAATAAACAAATTTATATTAATACATACTTTAATGATACAATTCAGTATATCAAGAAAATAATAAAGGCAGACAGAAAAGCAATTGAAAAATCAATTAAACGCAATTGGAAAATACGAAAATAATAGATATCAGGAGAACTTGTATTATGATCAGCAAATAAAAATTCAGTTAATAAGAAATAAGATAGAACATCTACAAGATAACGTAGCATCGGCTAGGTACAATATATTACACCCTAGCATATTAACGGATAGTGAGATGAAGAAATACAACATTAACTTCAACAAACTAAATCATATTAAGTTAACTACAGCATTGTTTACTAATAATCTATTAATATTCGCAATAGAAATTCCCAAAAATTTTACAACAATTAAAGTGCAACAAATTGTACCACTTTCGAAATAGAAAACGAAAAACACTTTATGAAAAAAAGAAACAAATACAAAATTTTACTAAACAAATAACATTTAAAAACATACTAGAAAATTACAAAATTAACTGGATAAACATAAAAAACTATTCATTTAATATCGCAGTAATTTTAATAATAATTATATTAATAACTGTCATTATGTTAAAACACAAGAAAATTAAAGTCCAGCTTAATAATAATAGAATTCAGCAGAATTCTTTTCTAAAGGGGGGAGAAGTTATGTATAAGTCCACTCTATTCCCAGAACATAATATAAAATGAAGTAAGTAAGTCGTCTCGCCGACTTGGATATACCATACACCAGTAAAACAAATATTTTAAATTTATAATAACCAATGCATTTTCGTATTTTTAAAAAAATCTGTTTGCATGCTTTTTAGAAGCATATCTTAGTATTTCGCTCACTCAAGCATTCGAGCACCCTAGCGCCCCCACCAGCCAACGGCCAACTCCGGCCATATGGAAAAACGTTCATATGCATAACTTGGTTATTTTTATTCCGATTTTGATCAAATTTGGTATTTTGCTGGATATTAGTATCAAATTTAAGTGTGCTAAATTTGATTGCACAAGGTTGAAAATTACGGGAGATAATCGAGTTTTTTCAAATTACGGGGCGGAAAGAGGCGTGGCAAAATCTTTACACATCAAAAATGTGCGCAATTACTAAGCAAATATTCATACCAAATTTTGTGTCTCTAGCTAGAATAGTTTTTGAGAAAATCGGTTTTATTTAATTTGCGGGGGCGGTAGGGGGCGTGGCAAAATTTTTACAAATACAAAATGTGCGCATTTACTTAGCAAATATACGTACCAAATTTTGTGTCTCTAGTTGCTATGGTGTTTGAGAAAATCGGTTTTATATCATTTGCGGGGGCGGTAGGGGGCGTGGCAAACATTTGAAACAAACTCGATAAGCGTACATATGACACGAGTCTACATACCAAATTTGATGGCTCTAGCTCTTATAGTCTCCGAGATCTAGGTGTTCATACAGACGGACGGACGGACGGACGGACGGACGGACAGACGGACAGACGGACATGGCTAGATCGTCTCGGCTGTTGATGCTGATCAAGAATATATATACTTTATGGGGTCGGAAAAGCTTCCTTCTGCCTGTTACATACATTTTGGCGACTTTAATATACCATTTCACCCTATGGGTGTATGGTATAACCAGACCGTCTACAAACCCCAATTAGCCAGAAAGTACAAGAGCTATTGAACTAAAATGCCTAATAAATGATTTCGCAACACGAGTTTAATAAACTCTTCTAAATACGATAACATCCGGTTTAGCAACCGAAACACAAATGCAATACACCTAATTCCAATTAATTGTACCAACACAAATATATACTAAAACACATGTATGTCCAATAAGTCTAATCAGCATGGAATATGCATTGAATTCCAAATAATTATACCAACACAAATAGATATGGAGACACATGTATAATTTAATCAGCATTTTTATGTAAAAGCTTTCATTTATACATTTTGAATAAAGAGTTTTTAGTTGATTCTGGCCACTGAAACATAAACGTCGTGTTCTTTATACTTCGCCAAAATAATTATTTTTTAACTAAACGCATTCTCCAATTCCATAATTCGCATGCACACATACAGACGCGACGCTACATAAACTATATGTGTATGCGTGCGAATCGCGGCATGCGTGTAAAAGGGGATGGGGAAGAAGAAGAAATTTAAATGATATTTGAAAGGTTCTGTGCATTAATGAATTGAGATACAGAAAAAGAGTTTGGAACATGTAAAAATATTATGGCCATGGACTGCAAGGGTATATAAACTTCGGCACAGCCGATGTTAGCTTCTTTGATATTTTTAGTTAATAATAGCATTGACATTGCTATAATTTCTGAAATCTGTATTTTTGACAATTCCATGTGCAGCTTAAGGAATTACAACTTTGTTTGCAACCCTGGCAACGATGGCTATGGTGGGATGGGAATTGATGTTAGAAAAAACATAAAATTCAAAGTCTCCTATAGCAACTGCTATTTCGAATCAATAGGCCGTATTAATCTAAAAATATCAAAGAAGCTAACTGTAGTATACTTTTATGAATAGCACATAGGCCACATACTTTTAGGAACAGATTATACGTAATTAGAACTTAAGCATAATGTTTAGCTTTAAGTACCGTTAAGGACACTAGCCATAAGACCAATGTAAATGTTCTCCTATAAATACCGGGCTTGCGGCCCCAATAAATCACTTGAAGTCAAACCTTGCCTTCGCCTATTTCATGGCGATCCTGCCTAACATTGGCAATAAATAAAAAGGCAATAAAATACAATAAAATTCCTTGCCATAAAAAAAAAAGGCAAAGTGAAAAAAAAATCAGGGCAGACCACATTAATAATGCCAAAGGATATAAAGGAAGCGCTCCAGAAGGCATTGGAGGAGCGCCCACTGGACGGCCCACGGCCGCTAAGCATAGAAGAGTACCGGGCCAAAAAACCAGCAGCAGAGCAGAGCTTGCTAGAAGGAGGAGAGAAGAGGACGCACTGACGGCCATCCCCCTGTTTTTAAGGCCGAAGCGACGAGGCGGCCACCAGGTCCGGTTCCGGAAACAGCGGGCGGCCTTACTGGCCCAAATCAACAATGATCCGCCACCACCCTGGGCGGAAGCATGCAAGCTGTGGAATAAAATAGATGAGCTGGAAAAAATGCACCAGAGGACCAAACAGGCGAGACAAGCAACAGCAGCAGATGCAGAAACAACAACAAAAATTTAACAAAAAGCAAAAAGTGTGCTATCATATGGAGGCACCTTTGTGGCAAGAGGCGATTTTTGCGCTGCCACTATAAATAATTAATTAAATAATTACTAACAAAATAGAGAAAAAATAAAATGAAAAAAAACTAATATCACTAACCATAGAATACATAGATGCGTCAAACTCAAGATTTTTTGATTACAAACGCTAGCCTGAGCCTGGAACCCCAGAGAACTTCGGCAAAAGCCGAACAGCCTAGAACCCCAGAGAGCGGCCGCAGCGAGAGCGAAAAACGTTTGCTCGCAGCAGTGTCGCTACGCATCGAAATTAATTCAGTCTGCCGCAGATCGCAGAACGATGAACGCATGTCTGTGTCGCTGTGTTCTCGTTTTGCATATGTATGTGTACACTCGTCGGTACATGCTCAGGCTTCGTAGTGTGTGTGAGACGTGAAGTTGTACAACATCGCATTTCAATCGCTCGCTCGCAGATTTTTTAAGTTTTCGACAAGCTAGCGACAATGCGAGAATGAGATGCGTGCTTAACTACAGAACTCGACGGCACTTCTCAAAGTGTCGACGTGGCTCTGTTGTTAGTGTGCTCGCTTGACGATCGGGCGGCCGGGGTTCGACTCCCATCTTGGTCGAAGTTATTTCATAATGCTTTATATATTTTTTTGATACATTTTTATTTAATTTTTATTCCCTTGCAGAGGGTATTAGAAAAATTGGTCAGATGTTTGTAACGCACAGAAGGGACGTTTCCGACCCCATAAAGTATATAAATTCTTGATCAGCATGAGAAGCTGAGTCGATATAGCCATGTCCGTCTGTCCGTCCGTCTGTGCGTATGCGTTTTACTCAGCCGTCTTAAAAGCTATTGGGATGAAATTTTTTGTTGGGGTTTTTTATTACCCGGGTAAGATAAAGTATGAAAATCTTTAGGATCGGACCACTATATCATATAGCTCTAGAAGAAACATTTTACAAACATTACAAACATCTGACCAATTTTTCTAATACCCTCTGCAAGGGAATAAAAATTAAATAAAAATGTATCAAAAAATATATAAAGCATTTTGAAAAAACTTCGACCAAGATGGGAGTCGAACCTCGGCCGCCCGATCGCCAATCGAGCACACTAACAACAGAGCCACGTCGACACTTTGAGAAGTGCCGTCGAGTTCTGTAGTTAAGCACGCATCTCATTCTCGCATTGTCGCTAGCTTGTCGAAAACTTAAAAAATCTGCGAGCGAGCGATTGAAATGCGATGTTGTACAACTTCACGTCTCACACACACTACGAAGCCTGAGCATGTACCGACGAGTGTACACATACATATGCAAAACGAGAACACAGCGACACAGACATGCGTTCATCGTTCTGCGATCTGCGGCAGACTGAATTAATTTCGATGCGTAGCGACACTGCTGCGAGCAAACGTTTTTCGCTCTCGCTGCGGCCGCTCTCTGGGGTTCTAGGCTGTTCGGCTTTTGCCGAAGTTCTCTGGGGTTCCAGACTCAGGCTAGCGTTTGTAATCAAAAAATCTTGAGTTTGACGCATCTATGTATTCTATGGTTAGTGCTAATAT